>DWNE01000587.1:0-27457 GCA_018249875.1 Cecropterus toxeus | reverse complement strand
AAGAGAGGTAGCCGTAAGCACGTTTTAAAATTATTAAAGTGTGTAAAAAATGTATTTTACATTTAACCTTCTCCCTCGAAATCTAAAGGCTTGTTTGTAGCTTAGGTTCTCCTATTTCTAAAATAAGCTGCAAAATATAAAATAAATTTAAAATAAGTGCATCTTGCAATTAAAATTTAAGGACCTTGAGTCCCTTCCTTCCTCCAGTGATTACTCCTATTTGGGATCGGTCCCATATGCACTGCTACTTTGGAGAACAAGTTGATACATTGTGATGTTGATGTTATCACTAATCACGCCTTTAAAACGAGAACACAGTAGCTGTTCCCAAGCCCAAAATAGCGGCGTTGCCTTCTGTGTCGAACTGCGAACGTTACTATCACACATATTTTTGTGAGATACTGAAGATTATTCTCAATTACATTTTAATGAGATACAACGAAATTATTTTTCAATGTATTTAATTTTTTTAAATATATAATTATGGACTTTGTCGGACATTTTTCGTAAATAATCTAAACCACGTGTCGCCAAACTAAATTTTGCAAAAGACTTCGTTTTTAAAAATCTACTTTACATCTACTTCCTCCTATTGATAAAAATACAAATTTAACAACTTTGCAACTGTTCCGTTGTCGGTTACCAAGTAGGTCACTTTGGGAAACCCTGCTCCTAACTACTTCATAGCCTTCTTCACTATCAAGACGATGACTTCGACGTAAGCTAACATCACTTGTAATTTTTCCAATGAAATGGAATGCATCAAATATCATAAAATAAAGTAAGAATTACTCTCACATTACCAATGACATACCTTGGCCAGTGTATTCACTACTTATAAGGAAAAAGATCCCGAAAGAAACATGGCGCTCGGCGGATTCCGGGTGTAGTTCATGAAGATTCCGAAGTCTTGGTTAGTAAGTTTTAATGCTTTAAAAATCTTACATAACCCGGCGTCAGTCCCACCATGTCCGTACCTTTTAAAGGTTTCGACCCGCTATACCAAAAAAAGATAAAATGAAATATATAATTACAAATCAATAAAACGAATAAAATACTAAACATTTTTAAATAAAATCTTGACACACTTGTTTCAGAAGTGTGGGATTTAGTTCATCATTGACCTAATAAGGATGTGATGTTTGCAATGCTACAAATGAGGAAACTAAAATACCTATTACACTATGACCGGTAAACTATATAACCAAAATTTTCAAATTGTCAATTGTCCGATATACGTATCAAAATGTAATTTATTATTGCGCGAATACATATTGCGTATGGAGTTAATTATTAGTCATGGTTTATTAGTCATGAGTTATTTATTAGTCATGAGCGAGATATGGGAACGTTAGTGCCTAATTTCTGCAGCGCGTCGGTGCTTTGGTCGTAATTTCGGTAGTTATCATCCTATCGATTGCGCTTACAGGATATCCAGCCATGTAATCCGTCCACACATATGTAATACAAATAAAAGCTCCACATGTCTGTACATAGCATGTATATGCAAAAAATAGTTTGTTGGAATCAACGAATGACCAGAACGCTGGCACTTACTTCGGTCAACGAATTAGCCTTGCTATTCAACGGGGTAATGTTGCCAGCATTCTGGGAACTCATTTCCGAGACAGCAATTTGGATGCAGATTTTTATCTTTAATTTGGCAATTTCTTTGTTTGAAAATTTAAGTTATTTTTAAGTATATAATTGTTAAGTTATTTATTAGTTTATAGTTGCTTTCAAATTAATAAATATATATTTCAATATCTATATTTTTACTATCTAGATCTGAACTTCGAACATTCAGAACTCACGGTGGCTGGATGGGGCAAGACGCGGCAAGGCGCTATGACATCGTCGCGTTTCTTATTGGAGACCAAAGTGAAAATTGTAGAGTCGCCAAAGTGTAGCAAGTCCACCATATACAAGAACAACCTCGTTTCTGACACTATGATGTGTGCTTATAGCTTAGGAAAGGACGCTTGCCAGGTTAGTCTATACAGTATATTTAATCTATACTAGTATATTTAATATGAAAAAACTGAAGAGTTTGCTTGTTTGATTGAATGCACAAAACTCAGGAACTACTGGTTCAAATTGAAAAAATATTTTAGTTTCGTATAGTCCATTTATTGAGGCTGGCTATAGGCTATATAACATCACGCTATGTTATTATGTTTGCTTATGTAGTATTGGGTGAAACTGCGGGGCAAGCTAGTGAAGTATAAAGATATAGATTAGAACAATATACTTAACAGGTACTAATTGTTCAGAGCCTATGAAAAATCAAAAAGTCCTAGAAATATATAACTAAGGGACGTAGGAGACTATCTTCTAATATATACTATTGTACCATGGGGTATTATGTTATTACTTATTTTATAGGGAGATAGCGGTGGACCGCTTTTTGCGGCTCATCCGAAGACACACAATAAGAAGTGGTATCAAGTGGGTAAGTATTATTTGTAAAAACATAAAGATGACTGTCCGTAGCAACATTTTCTCTTGGTGGAAAATTGGAAATATATTTCTCTCATATAATTAATGAAAGTTAAATGTTCAAATGTTTTAAATTTATTTAACTTATACCTAATTTCTGGATTGTTTTTAAGGTATAGTGTCTTGGGGAATTGACTGCGCAATGCCAGATTATCCCGGTATTCATTTTTTAATTTTTGCTTCTGCAAATACATTAAGCATATATCGGGTATTTTTATTTAAATAATATGCAAAAATTATTCACCCGTATATGATTAAATATAAATCGTATTAACATCAATCAGAACGTGTAGCGTGTAGCGTGGCGGATTTTTATTTAATAGCTTTATTAAATAATTTTAACCCGCTTTCTACATTCGTAGCCCCAAAATAGGATTTTTTCCTGTGACGTGGGTGTCATGGACACACAAAGACGAATACATAAATACCCAGACCTAGAACAGAAATCTAAACTCATCATTCATATTTCTGTCTGGTCGGGAATCGAACCCGAGACCCACTGCGCGTCGGACCGGTATGGTGACCGCTCCGCCACGCGAGTCGCTCAGGTCGGGTTATTATTTGTATAATAAAAGTTTGAGTTAGCCGAAAGTAGGCTTTTCAAAAAATAATATGGCCTCCTTTTCCGAAATTGTACCGTCCTCTTACAGTACACTAAGAGTACATGGAAGAAATTATGGACCAAGCAAATTATTTTAGATTTGGAGGTTTAGGTGTTGATGTCCTAAAATCAACGTGGATCCAAGACAGGGATGCTGGCCAAAGTACAGACATGTATATTTTATGTGTTAACATTGAGAAGTATTCTGTCTTTTAGATTTCTAAATCGAACTTCCTTCACGTGTTTAGGTGTCCATGCTCCCAAAGAATACGTTCTTTGGCCATACGTGGCCACTTGTAAGTTACTTAAATTGCTTAAATGGGTTGCAGTCTTAAAAATGCCGCCCCTGCCGATTTGATTTTTTTTACCAGCTCTTCTTTCAGCCATTAAATATCCAATAATTGGTGATCATTTTTTTTTTCGATAAGTACAAAGCTTTTCACGATTTTCTCATGTGGCGACCAAAAAAAATTTTACACGTATATCAGACAATGTAAAATTATCGATCAATGATGAGTTGTGCATTTGCCGCCCTCTGAACTTGCCGCCCGGGGCATAGACCCCCGCTTGCCTCCCCCTAGATCCGGGCCTAGTTGCAGTTAAGACATGATGTGGAGTGCAGGTTATAGGTATTTATGGGTTGCATCTAAGTCGAAACTATACACTATGCAAAAGTTTCTTATTACTAATTAGATGCATACATTTCTAAGTATAGCTTTTCATCAAATTATGGTTTACGCTTACAGGTGTCTACACTATTGTTGCAAAATATGTACAGTGGATTAAGGAGGAGACCAAGTCTGGAACATATTGTCAATAATGTTCGGAAATATGCTATATTAAGTCCTCAGGACCAGCAACGCATATCTGATCTACTTCAGATAGAACCCCTGTTCTATATAAGTCGCTTACAGATGTCCATGGGCGGCAGTAATCACTGACCATCAGGTGGACTGCATTCTCTTTTTCTACTTCATTATAAAAACAAACACAAAATAATTTATGCTATGCTGCTGTTGAAAAGAATGTAATATTATTGTAAAAGTTGTAATTATTATCCGTTTATCATTTTAGACGCTGTTACTTATAGTTAATAGCAGTAAATTATATCGTAACGAAACGAAACAATTATTTATACTATAATTTTATTATGCATATATGTATACATTTAATGTTTAATTTTATTGATATGTAAACCTTGATATATTGTAAATAAAATTATTGTTTCTATGGAAATAAAAGAGGTTTTCCCACTATTAATTTAGTGCTTATGTGGTAGGTGAAACCCTACGTGACGAATCTATTGTCCTTAGAAAACATTGTGCGCTAATCTTAGTAAAGGTACATCGTGCTTAGGACAAGGCTGTTAGTATTGTAAGCTACGAGGTTACGGGGTCGTCGCGTTCTTGAAGTTCTTTTTGTCACACTGTATCACCTTTCTTTCAATGCATTTATGAGTTGCAGTTTTGTAAATTTCAATCTAAAATAAACTATTTTATAAGTATTTGCAGCCCCGGATCTTCAATTATTTTTAAGGGGGGCAAAAACTTAAAAAAGCCGCCCCTGCCTACTTGAATTTCTTTTTACCATCATACGTGTCAATAGTTCCACTTCCTACTGACTAGGCATCAACTCATGTATTCATTGTTTAGGCGTCGCAATGGTAAAAGTTAAATCAATGATGAGTTGCGGATTCGTTTGCAAGGTTTGAATTTGCCGCCCTCTGAGCTTGCCGCCCGGGACATAGGCCCGGCTTGCCATCCCCTAAATCCGGGGCTGCGTATTTATTACTTTAATATAAATACTGAGATGTTTTAATATTGAACTTGAAATCTGTCTTCCGAATGTGTTTAAATTTAAATTAATTTCCGAATGTGTGTAATCTCGCGCATAAATGACAAGGACATTGGAGCATGTATAATGTGCGATACAAACTCGTGTAAGGCGTAAATAAGCGTCACATATCGGTCGTTAATACAGTGAGGCGGTGCACATACAGTGATTTGTTTGAAACTGTATAATGCAAGCGAATATTATTGTTTTCGCTTTCATACAGGTATTTATAAGCAAATCAATTTTTATTGATGTTGTAGAAGAAACAAAAAATAATTTAATATTTTTGTAGGTGCTTCCTGTTTGGGGATTCGATTGCCGTAAGATTCTTTATTATATAAACAGAGTTAAATAATGAAGTTAGATAATATCCTTTAATTTTATTCAAATAAAAACCGTGCTTACTACATACTTATATAACATAGAAAAGATGCTCTTTAAGAACTTTTAATTACTAAAATTCCAATCTAAACACGCTTCAATACATTGCAGTAAAACAATACATACCTACTTACAGACCGATAAATAACGGTCGTAAAAGAAATTAAATTTTTACTTTTATTGTTTGTTGAGGTTCAAGGTTGTTTTATTTCAGTAAGAAACCAAAGTTACCTATAGAAAATAATAAAAGAGTACGAAAGCTATTTTATTATTCCTTATTTTCTATATTAATTGATATCAACTAATATGAATTAAATGAAATAGTACAGGAGTATAGTAAGTACACGTAAGGTTTTTTTTAAATTTTCGAGTAGCGTTAAATAGTTAAAGTTTGGTAATACTCGTTTTTTTGGCCCAATTATTTGAATAAACTGAAACATCGTGTATGGACAGAGTGTGGTAAGCCGCCCGAAACAATAGTTTCGATGAGAATAGTAGGAGGTCGGAGGGCAGAGCCTCACTCGTTCCCTTGGACTGTTGCGATACGAAAAAATGACCGGATGCACTGCGGAGGAGCTCTAATTACCGACAGGCATATACTCAGCGCGGGACACTGCTTTAAATGGTATGTAAATATAAACTTTCATAATCCGCGGTCTGTCACCACACTGGTCTGATATACAGAGGGTTCCGGGTTCAATCCTCGGCCATAGACATAACTGAATGATGAATCTTGATTTATGTTTTACAGACTGAGAGTAAAGAAATCGTGCTTTTTAACGAATAATAAGAAGGATATTAAATTATTGCGGGGAATCTTGTTTCCCTATGATTTCATACAGAGTATATATAAGTGTTAAAAAAGTAGTTATTACTTTGGAATTTTCAAAAAGTGTCGATTAATTGTTTTAGGGTAAAGTTCAAGTTATCTTTTTTTTGTATTTTTAAGTCAATAGATACCTACTACAATCTAATTCTATCTATTCTATTCTACAATCTTTTGCGTTTTGAACAAAAGCGATTTCTTTATATTTTCGACCTTTATATTTTCAGGGATAATATTAAAAATTTAGAAGTACTTATTGGTCTCGATGACATGGACGATATGACAGATGTCGAGAAAAGAAACATCTCTAGTGCTGTGATACATGAAAAGTTTGCTTCCTCGACGGTTAGAGATATACATGACATCGCTATAGCTACCTTGGATAAACCGGTTGTTTTCGGAGACACCATTTTACCAGTATGTCTGCCTAAGCCATGTAAGTTATACTGACAAGCCATACTGACATTTATCCGAGGTGTTCTAACTTTATTTATTTATATACTTATAATCCAGACTACAACTAACTTGGTCCTTTAGGGGTAGCAACGCGTTTGGGGTTGGCCTCAGATAGAATTTTATATTTTACCTGATATCGTAGATGTCAATGCACAGCAATTGCCACTTAGGTGGACTGCAAGCTCTTTTGCTATTGTAAAAAAAATAAAGCAATGTTTTTTTAAAACTAACCATAACGGTAACTAACGATAACCTTATTGGTAATTCTAAATGAAATCAAAGGGATTTCTTTTTAATGTAAGTCAATCCGCATCCAGACCCTTATATCGAAAGGCAACCTGGCCTTTACCTACCTATTTTACCAGGTGGTAGAGCCAGTGTAGTTAGATCGGGGAAGTACCACCGCCACACTTATTTCTACCGTAAAACAGTTCTTGCGGTACGTTTCAAGGGTGTGGTTACCGGCTCACTTGTGTATGAAGCGACCGTGTTAGTAGCAACACAATTGTGATCGACTTCAGATAGAACCCCTGTTCTAAGTATATGAAGTTGCTTATTGCAGGTACTACTTAACTCATTCTCATAAAAGAAAGCAAGAACTGCTCCTGCTACAAGGAATGCCTGTGTGTATGTATATGTTGTAAGTTGCCTTTTCAGACGAAGATTTCGCCGGTAAAGTTGGTACCATAGTTGGCTGGGGGCGCATCGGCGTTGAGAAATCTTCTTCAAAAGTGCTTCTAAAGGCTACCTTAAGGATTCTCACCGACGAAGACTGCATGAAGTCGAAACTCGCGAGTCATCTCCAGCCAATGATGATGTGTGCTTTCTCTAAAGGCAAGGACGGATGCCAGGTACAGTTAATTGGTATTCGTGCACCGTTAGGAGTCTTTATCAAGCTAAGCAAGCACCTATGCAGGCACATGATCTGCGTTCTAATACATGGAAACAATTCGATAGGCAATTTCATGTTTTACTATATTTCCAAATACCTACATGACTGATTTGTAATGCTACAAGTTATAGTGCGATAAGTGATAAATATTGCGTTTGTTATGTAAAATGGGTGAAATACATACATACAAAAACATACAAGGGGTTAAGAAGAAATTATTTTAAAATTAGCGCAGCGTAGCTATCTATCTAGATGAACATTTGCATTTGCTGCTAAAGGAATATTTATCATTTTCTTATTTTATACGGTTAACTAAAGGTTAGTTAAACCATTCGCGCCGCCCGCATTATTTTCAGGGAGGTGCATCTGCATTTACACATACTATTAATCAATATAAAGCTTATAACTATACATGTAGTTGTAGGTATAGAATGTAGGTGTAGTTGTAGGTATAGAAGGTAGGATAGAATGTGGATAAGAAAGTTGCAAGTATTAAGTAGTTTTTCTAATGCTTTACACTGTCATCACCAAATATAGGTATTTAATACTTACTTAATTTTGTACTTTCGAAATGGTCCTATATACCTACATATGCATATAGGTACATAGGTACATACCTACACTCGAAAACTCCCGTTGTTTTATTTGGGTCAAAATACGTATTTTTTTCTCTTTACTTTCTTTTCGGATCGGAGGGTACAATTTCACCCCCTTACATACCGCTGCAGGCGCCCGTGTATAGGGAATGTACCTAGTAGGAACATATTAAGTTATACGATGCTCTGTGTTTTCAGGGGTAGTTCGTGAAGTTTAAACATAATATATTATACGCCTAGATTTTCAGTCCCATACGTAGGGACGTAGTATTTGTATTTGTACATTAATACAATTCTAAACTGAAGCAAATCAGCTCTTTACACTTGTTCTATTTATATTTGGTTATAGATGTGGCGATATTTTTTCGCTGTTTCCAATAAGTCACAATAGTGTTATGTTGTAACTTATATGCAATTATTTGTACCGTTTTAGGGAGACAGCGGTGGGCCTTTTTTAGTATTTGAACCGGATGGAAAATATGTGCAAGCAGGTAAGCTCAATTAAATGGAAAATTTAAAATACGATTAAAGATATAATATAACTAGTACCTATTAATCAATTTCCCGACTACAAGGCTCTTTTAATTCATTATATAAATGAAAATTCTGAGAAATAGGTGGCATTTATTTTTATAAAATTACCCTAGCTTACGAGCATGCAGTTCAGGTGGACTATGGATGGCATGTGGTCACTGCCGCCCGTGGACAACTGTAACTCCAAATAGAACAGGGTTACTATCTGAAATCAATCATAGATACGTCTCTACTCCCGAGGAGTACGATGGTCGCTTTATATGAAAGTGAATCGCAACCACACTCTTCCACTGAATCGAAGGGACTGCTTCAACATAGAAATAGGTACAGCGGTGGTTCCGCTTTGGTCGAAAAATACTCGTTATCCTACCTGGCAAATAAGTAGTTACAATAATCCTTATAACGCGAGAGTTTGTAAGAACGAGTGGATGGATGTTTGCTAACTACTGATTGATAAGAAGTTATATACTATCGAAACTATCGGATATTAAATAAAAAAATAACCGTTACCGTATCCTATGTAAATGTTTCTGATAAATTCGGATATGTTTCGAGTTTAGTTTTAGTAAATAAAACTTTTAAATTGATTAGGTAGCTATGATAATAACTAATATGACTGAATATACTTAATATCAAATGATAACATCGAAATAAAACCAAATTATTGCCTATTTTTATTTTGTGTCTAAAATTCTTTCAAAATATTATATCCGTAACTATGCGAAGCTAACTGATAATCCTAAATAAATACATATCCGTAACCGTAACCAGTATAATATTATTCTAATATCCGTATCCGTATCCAGATCCAAAATTTCATATTCATAACATCCCTGCTCATTAACTCTAGTAAAGCTAGTTTTTACAATTTATACAACGTTAAAAGGTTAATTACATTTTTTTAACAGGTGTCGTGTCTTGGGGTATTGGATGTGCCGATATTAGATATCCTGGTAAATAAAAATGACGTTACGAAAATATATTTAATACTTGCCTTGTGTAATCTATATATATATATACTAATATTATAAAGTAGAGACATTGTTTGGTTGAACGCGCTAATCTCAGGAACTACTGGTTCAAATTGAAAAAATATAAAAAAAAATATTTGTGTTGAATAGTAAATTTATCCAGGAAGACTTTAGGCTATGTTTGTTTGTTTTTTAATAGATTGTTCTCTAATAAACGCGGGTGAAACTGCGTGGAACAGCTAGTTTAAATTAATTATTTTTTTTTCAGGCGTGTATACTAAAGTGAGTCAATACATAGATTGGATTCATGATAAAACTGTGAACGGGAAGACCTGCAGTAAGGACTAAGTTACTTGACTTACTAAGTGACTTGACGCAGCAGTTAATTTATTGTAATATTTACTATTTATTAATTAAAAAATATGTTATAGCCAAGTTTCGCCATTCATTTCCACTTTATTATGTGATTCAGTTTTTAGAACCTTCCATTGATTTTAACATCTACCTATCTACTATCTTTTTTAATCTGTTAATATCAGGAAATGGTTAGTGGAATCGTTTTTTTTTAATTATTCTGTATTGTGCATACCTAATTCTTTGGTGATTTTACAAATTAAAAATATATATACATATATTGAAGAGACTAAAACGCTGAATTAACTACCATGTTTTCATTTTAATTTAATTGTATTTCAAATTTTTTTACCACATTTGGTATTTTGACGAGATAATGCATTTGATATGCGTTTATATTTAGCATTTCACCTACCAATAGCTATTACCTATCAATTTGGTCGGTTCAATGGAATGAACAGTTTTTGTTTCTTACACGTCAATTCTTTCATTTGATTCGCTTCTTGAGTATATTTCACAATATTCTATATTATAATTTCTTATGTAAATTACTGATCCGATGCTGATTAAATATAGGTACCTATTTGTAAAATACACATCAATTCCTTTTAATTGATACCCCACTTAGGTATATTTGACAATATTCGATAATTCATCCACACTATCACCCTCATACCTTGTAAATGCCTGAACCGATACTGAAAAAATATATTTAATTTTGAGATAGATACACGTCAAGCCTTTTAATTTGATACTCCACTTGAGTATATCTGACAGTATTCGATTATTTGTCCCCACTTTCACCACACACGCCTAGTAAATAGCTCAACCAATTTTGATGAACCATGTTTCATAATAGCATACGCGTTTTCGTTTGATACCCCACGATATATTTGACAGTATTTGATTATTCTTTTCTACTTTAAACTACCATGTCTAGTAATAGTCTAAACCGATCTTGATAAACACGTCAAATTGTAATTCCACTATAGGTAACTACCTACTGTGGGCACTTCACCCACATATCCATATTCTCCCTTTGCCAAAGTACTACTATATACATTATACACTATATTTGATAACATTCAATGTTTTGTTCTCACTTTACCTCTTATATCTAGTAAATTGCTAAAGCTATTTTGATAAAACATACGTACATAGGTTTGAACCTGCTCGTGGAAACCTGCCTTCTAACAAAAACCGCAGCCGGTCGGATAAAAAGCTACGTTTCCACGAACGAACATAGCAGTCAAACTTATAACATCCCTCTTTGCGTCGGGGGTTAAAAATATAATTCATGTAAGTATATTAAAGAATATTTGGAGATATTAAGCTTAACCTTCGCGGTCTGGACGGATGCTGATCACTGGTCTGCTTTACAGTTTATGTCGCACGTCACACCGTTGGACAGTGTTTCCATTGAGGGAATTGTCCGGGCAAGGAGGGGTTCCTCGAGGGTCACAGACCTTACGCCAGGGGGCGACGCCATCGCCTCGGCATAGGATGACAATCAAAGCCAAAGTCATTTGTAAGGATTTATGGCGACTTGTATAAAAGATTTGTCTTTAAAATAGTAAATAAAATATTATTACTACCTATCTTATAATTAACGATGATAAATATACTGCAAATTATGTTTACGTTATTTACCGACCCTTCCTGGTTCACATAATTAAGTATGGATCATAGATAAATATTAATTAATAAACTAAATATGGATGCTTTCTGATTTCGTATTACAAAACCTAGAATTAATATTTTCGTACTTTCCTTTACTAGTCCTATTAGAGAGAGAAATTATCCTTAATCGTATAGTAAAATATTATTTATTGAACGATATTCAATTTGTTTACGGTATAAAATTGATGGTTTATACTCTGTGTCTTTGATTTGTTTTAATGTCAGGCTAAAAAGAGTGGAATGCAAGACGTAATGAAACGATGTATTAAGACAAAAGTACGTTGTCTATGTCTATCTTGTTAGTTAGAGGTGCGCAAAATGTGTCACTAGAATGAAAAGAGAGATATATATCATTTCAACTCAAGATATATATCACTCTTTTATATCAATAGCTCTTTTATATCATTGATGATATAAGTTATTGCTAAGCGTCATAACGTTCTATATCAATATATCTAAAGATATAATTGCGGAATGTTTATATCTTGTCGTTTTTGTATTTCGGCGCAAGTTTAAATTGACTATTCTATTAGTGAAAAAGTTCAAATTAAACACTATTTCAATGTGTGCGATTTTTTCTTATCAAAATATTCTGTTATTTGCACAAAAGGACGAGAAAAAAAATGTTTTCTCGTCTATAAAAAGAATGCCTCAAAATTAATGTTGGCAACTATATCACCTATCTTAATTCATTTCATTCACCTCAATTGATTCGTTCATATTGAACCATATCACTCGGATATAAAGATATAACTCAAAACCGTCTGAGCCGAAGAGTGATTAGCTCTTTGGTAAAGATATATACCTTTTCTATCACTCACTCGCGAGCTCCACAACTGTACTATTTACTATTCATCACAATAAGAATTTTTCAATTCGAACCAATAGTTCCTGAGATTGGCGCGTTCAACCAAAAAAACTGCTTTATTATATTAGTATAATATAGATAATTCCACCCTTATAATATTATTTTGTACAATTGCAAAACTTCATTATTTTAAAATATGTACCAACTTTTAATGTTATACTGAATATTTTTAACGTTTGTTTTTGATTATATTTTTTATATGAAACGAAGGTATAAAACAAGCTTTTTTTTGTTTCGTATTTTTCTTGATACCTTGGTTATTGATACAATTCCTTTCATTAGCTACTTATATTATTGGAATCCAGATTGACGTCACTGAGTTAAACATACATGTCACTCAAACTAAATTGAGCATGCACAATTTTAACCGTTTCGTGGGAAGTGTTTCAGATCTTTCTTGAAAGATTTGTAAACATACATACAAATGTAAAGTTAAATAAAAGCTTGTTACAAGAATAACAAGTTTTTGTGCCGTCGAGATGTCGATATTTTTTGCGTCAATCGTTCGTTCATCTCTGCTAATTAAAATTAGACAGGTCCACGCCGTATCGATTTGATTAAAGATTAAATTATTAATCTTCAACTTATTATAATGTATTTTGAGATTGATTTGATTCGGAGGACACGTTAGCGATCAGTTCCGGTTGCTATCGTTATGTCAAAGGCATTTTAGGCGAATTGAAAACATAGGATATAGGTGGCTACTAACCATTATATTCCACCACCGATCCTCATTGAAATATGTGGGTGGTGTTCCAGACTTTTGCTCAGTGGTAGAAAGAGGGTCGTGGCTTGCAGTTGGTCGCAATATGTTCCAGTAGTGGCGTTTGTATATGTTCATAGCCCCATGTTCAGTCTCCCAGTATTGCAAATGCCATGGACACACACAATCATAAGTGTGTTTGTACACGATATATCCATAACTAATAAACAACGCTACATTTCTGATATGGTGATCGTCGATTAACTTTGACTATTCCGACTTTAAAAAGTATTTCAACGCACTAACACTTACGACATAATAACTATATGCACTTCTATATTTTCTATATCCACCAATCAAAATTATAGGTACTTCTGACTTCCCGCGTGACCGAGCGGTTACCATACCGATCTAATGCGCGTTGCGTCCCGGGTTCGATTTCCGGCCAGACAGGCATTTGAATGATGAGTTTAGATTTCTGTTTTGGTTCTGGGTGTTTGTGTATTCGTCTTTGTGTGTCCATGGCACCCACGACACAGGAGAAAATCCTAGTGTGGGGCTATGAGTGTAGAAAGCGTCTTTTTAAAATTTTTTAAACACCGGTGAGACCGCGGGGCACTTATAGTTAATAATAAATCTAAAATTTATTAAACTCTAAATTACCTTACCTTACCAGTACCAGTAATTACCTTACCAGTACCTTACCAGTAATTCCTTTGCCAAAATGATGTATATCTTCATTTTGTATATATTTTTACGCTACCACCGAATCGGATCCGGACATCAAGGGGAGGATCAGGTAAAAATCCCATTAAAATGTTCAGACTCGTCGCACGTGAATTCGACTTTACATCAACTTAATACCTTGCTTACGACAATATTGCGAAGATTTCATACATACTTACGTATATAAAATTGTATTGTCTGTTGCTCATTAACGCTATTGTCATTCTTGGTGGAGCCTTCGCAATGTCATTTTTAATATTTATTAACCCATAAAAACCTATTTTTACAATGATTATTAATGGTTGAATTTTCATTATTTCGTTCGAATTATGAAATTTAAAAAGTAATTTTTTTAAATTTCATAATTCGAAAACTTTCTTCTTTTAAAATCATGTTAAGTGTCTCCCAGGATTTTGCGTTTCGATGGGTGTAGTTGCCGGAACATTTTCATATGAGACGAGCTTAGTCGGCGGGAATAGCAACGCATCTGTAATAGACTTCGGATAGAACTCTTGTTCCGTATGATTGTTTACAAATGTCCATGAGCGGCAGCGACCACTTACCATCGGATAGACTGCTTGCTCGTTTGCTCCTTAAATCTTATGTCTAATAAAACTATTTAAGTAATCCTCTGCTCAGTGACTGAATAAGTTAATATTAATGCTGTAAGGAGGGCCGTCTTAGACAATGTTGGTGCCCTTAGGCACACAAGAATTTGGGGCCCTTTTAGAATGAAAAGAAATCAAATTATGTATTTTTTTCATTATGATCCTTTTTTTATTATGGGTAATCAAATAAACTAGTCACAAAAATTAAGGGTTATTAAAAAAATCTTAATTTTCAACGAGTTGTAAGAAGAAATACTCCAGAGGAAACGAATGTAATAGGGCAACGAGAAACTGGAAACGCCGCCCGGGGCGGAAGTTGAACTCGCCACGCAATATCTAACTTGACGACAAAAAAAAGACAATATCTAACTTGACGATAAAACTTGACCGCCCCTCAAAATGTGCCTGTGATTAAATGTGAGAGAAATAGAGTCCTTCGGGGCCCTCTGAGAATGGGGGCCCTGGGCACTGGTCCCGCCCTTCTAGTGCCCTTCTAGTAAAGAAGGTATTGGCTGTAAGATTTTACAAATATATGCCAATATAAGAAGTTAATAAAAAGCTTATAAAATATATTCAGAAAAATAATAATGAAACGTAATAAATCGTTACCACAACACCACAACTAATTGTTAAATTGATTTATTTATTACAAACCTCGTAACATCTTTCTAATACGCGTCATAGGTTAGGGGAACTACAATTGTAAAAAACATACTTGGTTTTCCTTCCTTCGCTTTTTATTTCAGTGCCTTATTTCTAAGTAACCCGCATTCAATCGTCACGTAAGTCACGTTTTAAAACTTATTGTAGTAAACACATTGCGTCACGTAATAATACTTTTATATAAACCTATCTTTGATAGCAAAAAGTATTCGAATTAGCTCTATAGTATCTAGGTACGTGAAGACGGGATAATTTATTTAGGTGCAATATCATCTGTTCTTGTTAATCGATTCATTCGATTAACAAGAACAGATTCGATCTGTACTTGTTAATCGATTGCATAATAACTGGTTCAATAATCCACATATATATCTCAATAGTAGAGTTTCAACGTTAGATGGTAAATGAAATCATCATCATCATCATCCATTTTAGAACTCATTGCAGTCGGACTTCGGAAGTACCACCGTCACACCTATATTTCCACCTGATAACATGAGTGTTAGACATTGCTGTGTTCTGGCCTGAAGGGTGTGTTAAAGGAGATATACTTTATCCGGGGTTAACCTCTACACTCACACCTATTTCTAGCGTGAAGCAGTTCTTGCGTTCGGTGGAAGGGTGTGGTTGCCGGCTCACCATAAAGTAATATATGATCTGACATTTGCTAGCCGTGTCACTGTAAGATGATATATATCAAATAGCAATCTGGCTAGCAAATAGTAAAGAAACAGGCACAGAAAAGGGATCTACATTCAGAATGGATGTATAATTCAGATAGCCTAGCCATAGATCTTACCCGGACCGTATATTATTTCACAAAATACAAATTAGGGGGCGTCTATAAATAACGTGAGGTAATTTTAGCAGTTTTTCGAACTTCGGTTGTCTCGAGGAGATGTAGAGAGTTTTTCTCGTCTTGGTCACTATGTCTGGCCTACCCCATATCTTAAGTAAGATTCTTAATAATAAAATAATTAAAGAGGAACTACGTAAATTAGTAAAAAAGTAATTTATCCACATTTAAGTAGAGAAACGTGTTTTATTCAATTAAACGATTTTTTTTCCCAAGTTTACCTTGTTTGTGATAGAAGCAAACACTTGATATTTGCCTAATGGTGATCTGGTGATGTTTGGCTTGATTACTTCTCTCACGCTAAATAACTTAATACTTAATGGATGCCTTACTCTTTTCCTTTAAATCTCAAAATAGAGGATGTATTCAAATGTAAGTAAACAAGGTAATAAGGTAATGAACTGTATATATAAATCATTGCATAAACACTAATTACCTTTGACGTTTGACACATCTCCATAAATCAGAATTAAATAATCATTTACTATTCATTAATAATTATTTAAATGATGCGGTTGATTATAGATATACAAGATGAAGACAGAATTTAGTATGAAAAGTAACCAATACGGATTTAGTATAAAGTAATTCTTGCGTTTCGAGGGAAAGAGAAGATTGCCAACTTCAGTTTAATATGTTTTCCTCCAGAGTAGCAACTTATCTGTGATTGAATTCAGATAGAACTCCTGCTCTATATCAAGTTGGTTACAAATATCCCTGACGAACCGCGTGGCGGAGCGGTCTGACACGAGGTTAGATTTCTGTTCTGGGTCTGGGTGTTTGTGTGTTCGTCTTTGTGTGTCCGTGGCCCCCACGATACAAGAAAAAAAAAACCTTCTGAGGGGCTATGAGTGTAGAAAGCTAATATAGTCCCTATCCATACTGTCACCATCCACACTGAGACGATTCAAATGATATGTCATACAACTACATACAGTTACAATCCGACAAGCCGATTGGGCTATAGTGCATGGCAAAGAAAGGGACATACATGCAATCATACATACATACGCTCGAAAAACATTACCCAACTTCTGACGCAGGCAGGTTAAATATATAAATACGGTAGTTACCTCTTACCTGATGATATTACCCGTTTGCTGCTTCAATTATAAAAGCTACATCTAAGAAAAATAACACTAATTGCTTGTCATACATTATGTTGCCAGTTCATGTGGCTAATTGCCCGGTTCACAAGCCTTAGGCTATGTTGACAGATAATTTGATCATTCATCAATCAAGACCGGCATAAATAAAGTAATTGCTAATTACTAGAATGGTATAAATATTTATTATTGTAATTATATAAGCCTTGATCCAATTTGTCACGCTATCGATGAACTTGGAAGAAAACAAATGGAAGTTGCAATTAGCAGAGAAAAAATAATCTGCCACATTGTTTAACATCTTATTGACATTTTCAATTGAAAAGTTGATTTTAAATTTAAATTTGATTACTCTACTGGGAATGTAGCCTACAAATATTTACAAGAATTACTGCGTAATGAAAAATCAATTATATCAGTTCATTTGTTATTAACAAATGAGTTTAATCAATTTCCAAAGCAACAAATCTTCACTCATCTTTAGATAAAGCATTTAATACCTTGAATATTAGTTTAAATTGGTAGTTAGTTAAAAATTCTGCTATTATTTTAATTTATTACTAAAAAATTTTTACTAGTATTTTATTGTATATCATTTTCTTTGGATATAAAATCATATTAATGGCATTTTCTTTTAATGAGTTACAAGTATCGAATATTAAATGGATTTTTTGGACTATTCAACATGCATTGAATGTTGGAACATTCTGTAATGCAAGATATAAGATTTTTTCTACTGCTTTAACGCATTTAATAATATGTATTATTTATCGTTTTTCTTATTTTCCTCTTATATCTTCTTTATATCTATACAAACTAACAGTCCTAACACACTTAAAGTGGGTTTTCGAGGAATAGTTAGTATTTAGCACAATTAGCATGCTCAAGTTAATGTAAGGAGAACAGTTGTTAGCTAATAAGAGGTCTTTGTTGTACATCCTTAATGACCGAAGATTGCCTACTGTAATGCTTGAATTTGTCGCATTATATTACTTTAAATAAGATTACGAGTAACATGTTAAGTATTTCACTTTATCTATTCATCCATAAGCCCTTTGTAGTCGACTGCTGGAGGACATAGGTCTTCGATAATGAAAGAATTCGGCCAATAGTCACCACATCTGGTATGATGATTGCTGACTTTAGTGGTTATTGAAGTTACACAGAAAGATGCTCCAACTACAACTCTGCCTGCATAGTACTTTATAGCTACATTCCTAGCTTTAACATAGAATAATAGACTAGTCCTATAGCTTTACAAGCAAATTATTCATTTATTCTAGATTCATGAACAATACTGGAAATAAACTACTTTCCTTTGGAAGGTCTAATAAAAAGAGTCGTAATCAAACCAATTTCTATAAATACATAATTTCACGAAACTGATACTCATTAGCCATTGTTAAGGTGAAAAAGCAGATTAAGAAATGAACATGACATATCAGGACAATCAGAACAAAGCTCAAAGAAATGTTAAGGAATTTTGTAAAAATGTACATAAGGGCATTTCAAAAATAGATCCAATTTACGAACAGAGACTCCATCAAAGGTTACAATAAAAGAATATTCCCCGTGGAATTGGAAGAGAAACACATTTTATTTTGATCTTTTGCGATCCTAGTACAAGGCAATTTTCATTAGTATGGAAACATTATTTTCTACCTTTAGCATTTCACCGCCTTTGTTATGAATTAATAATTTTGATTACGTTCTCCATTTATATTTTTGAAGTGGCTGCTATTGATAAATTATTGTTTTTATTACATTTGATAAAAATATTATTTGTTGTTTGTCTTATCTTCTTTTTTGATCGACTACATCGGCATCGTTATTTCTTTATTTATGTAATCTATGTAGAAAGAGCTTACACTTCATCAGTCGGTCATAGGTAGCACTCCTAAGGTTTGGGTTCTTTAGGTTTTAGACCTTGATCACTGTTTCTTCTGCATCTGGACTCTTAGGCAGTCGGTGTTAATGTGGAGCATATTTAATATCGTTATTCCTCTATGTGAATTAGGAAATAACAAAAATATTTTCTTACTGGTCATCTGTACGATTGTGAACTGTTGTGCAAAATTTTATGATTTTTCTTTCATTGCCGTAGTTAATTTCTACTTTGTCTATCACGTTATTAATGTTAGATTTTTAAGTATTTCTTCAAAACTTCTTTCTCCTTAATACATCCGTTTCATTTCATAATTTCATTGTAGTCCAATATTTACAGTTAATCTAGCAATGTCACTGAAATTGTAATATTTGGATTACTTCCTGTTTCTATTGCCATTACTTCACCTTACACTTCAAATTATTTATAATTGTTATTATAGACAGTGACATTGATTGGATTCTGCATTGCCATAGATAAAATCTACAGTTCATGTTCAGTGCATGGCTGTATACTAATTTACGTTCACCAAAACAAAAGTATGTTGGTAATTTAATCTCAATATCCTGCTGAGTTGAAGGTTGAAAATTCAAAGGTTGTATCCAAGGTTAATTACGGATTCTAATATCCCTATTATTTTTGGATTAAAATAAGACAGCAAAGTCGTTTGCTCGATATCGTGTGCATTTAGCGGTAAGTTAAATGATAGCTATTAAACCCATTATAAACCATTTTTAATATGATTGTGGTAGCAAGCGACAGCCCACCTCACAGTTAGTCCGCAATCGATGGACATCTTTATGTAACGTCATATAAACTGAATTATACTTGAAGCCGATTAGGGATGTGCTGCCACTTCTGAAGACTAAGATTTCCGTCTCATACGTAAGTCAGCTATCAGCCAGTATCCACACCATTTACTGAAACAATGGACTGCTACATTTTTGAATCTTCTTCTTCATTTATCGAAATAGGTGTGATAGGTTAGAAACCATGCTGATTCTATTACCTATTACAATTACACCGATTAATTGAATTCCATACAACGATATGACATATGTATCTGTTACAAGAAATACGTCCATATAACTGATATGTTTAAACGCATACGTTGTTATAAATTTCTAAAACTTTGTGATTTAATTGTAGTAAAAACCGTTCCGAAAATTATGAGAAACTCATATTGACTATTAATTTATTACCTTCCTGCTACTGCGTCCATATTTAGAATAAGATTACGGTCATACTTTCCGGTTGTTCAAAAGCAACAGGTCGATCTGAAACACTATTTGAAACAAAAAACTGAAATAAGTAGCAAAACGAGTTTTCACTTCAGACACAGAGTACAACAATGCTGTCATTGTTAAATTAAGCTGTGACCCTGATACCTGACTCGATTTCGGGAAAAAAAACCATTGTCCTTATAAGCTGGTGTGTGTTTCCAACTACTTTCTAGTACCGGCAGAGTCCCGGCGCCCTTCGGCTGTCGCGTTTTATTTCACTATTTGCATAAAAGTTGGACCTTGTTCAAAACTTGCCTTTCGCTCGGAAAGTTCACGTGAATTAGTGATACGGCAGAAATAAAAGACTAAGTAACTATCAGCTATCATTTTGTCTCTTCATGTGTATTTTTACCCGAATGCATCAGAAGGAGGATAATGTTTTTCGAACGTATGTATGTATGAATGTATGTACGCTTGTTTTTTTGTATGTACCTTTGTTCATTTCTTTGGCACGCGCTACAGCCTAAGCGGCTTGACGGATTGTGACGTATGACATATCATTAGAATCGTCACAGTTTGCATAGTGATATAAGCTATATAATTTTTAAAAATAGCGCCTGGAAATAGAGAAAAAAGGGAGGGGAGAGCCGAATTTCTTTACTGTTACGACAATATGGGTATTAAATGAAATATAGTAAATAGATATTGTAATACTTTTATTTGAATATTTTGACAAAAACTCGTATAAGCGTTAAATTAAATGTGAATATATCATTAATAAAAATTTCGTTTTAAGCAGTCGTTTTTGTTTTGATGTTTTTTACGATCTTACTATGTAGTTTGTATAATGTGAAAGTAGCAAATGAACATGCAGTCCTGATGATAGGTGGCCACTGCCTACAATGGTCATCTGTAATCAACCCCACATAAGATCAGAGGTACTGATAACACTAATAAAATTAAATCATATCGTTGGTTATAACATATAGCATCATATCTAATCAAGATGACAAACCAATTGATATATGTAGATGATCCGGCATTTAGTTCACGCTAGAAATAATTCGAATTGCACTAGTTTACCTTACAAGATAATAAAATATGTAATATCACACTATAGTATAACATTTATATACAAATTAAAGATTATTACTGTAACGTAACGTAACGTTTCAGCGTAACCGTTACCGTTACAAATATCGTTACACCAGTTATTTATCTCTCATAGCGCGCCTTATAAACTTCAAAAATGTTTAGTGCAAAGATAAAGAGTTGACATACAATCGTTATCAAGTCGTGACAGACATATCAGCGATGTCCATGATCTTGGCAATGGAGACATGGGCGTGACATGTCACTATCAAACGATGTCAATTACATAGGTACGAGTATGTTAGGTAATTGGTTGACGTATGTTTTTTTTAAGTAACAAACGAGCATGCAGCCCATATGGTAAGTGGTCACTGCCACCGAACAGGGCTTCTATCTGAAGTCGATCACAGATGCATTGCTACTCCCGAGGATTACGATGGTCGTCTCATATATAAATGAGCCGGCTACCACACTTTTCCACTGAAACGCACGAACTGCTACACGGTAAAAATAGGTGTGACGGTGGTATTTCCCGGTCGAACTACATTGGTTCTACTACCTGGAAGAATGTTTATTTTTATTTCTTCCTTTTTTTATGAAACAGCAAACGAGCATGCAGTCCACCTGATGGTAAAGTGTACTAGCTAAACGCCACGGTTTCGCCCGTTTTTAATTGAAATAAAATCTAAATGTTACCTTAAAACAGGTAGTATGTTATTCATTAGGTAAATATTTAAATTAAATTAAGTAGTTTTAGTTTGATGCTATTTTAAGATGGAAATGAATTCTAATATTTATAGATATGTATTTTATTAGTTGTTCTTCTCCAAATTCAAAATCTTCCAAATTATTTTGTCTAATGTATACGTGTTTTATTATATTTATATACTAAGTATACTAAGAGATCGCTATTTTAGTGATAAGACCGCCTGTTGTACCATGTTATGTGTCTTCTGTTTCATTATCTATGTTTTGGTGTACAATAAAGATATCTTGTATTGTATTGTAAATAATTCCTGCATCTTCACCCGCTTCGGTCACGTTTACCTGATAATGAGTATTCCATGTGCTACTCCAGGATATAAACTATCTCGGTCGAACTACATTGGGTCTGCCAGGTGGTAGAACCAATGTAGTTCGACCGGGGAAGTACCACCGCCACACCTATTTCTAGCGTGAAGTTCTTGGTTCTTGGGTGTGGTTGCCGGCTCACTTATATATGAGGCGACCATCTTATTCCTGGGGGGCAACGCATCTGTGATCGACTTCAGATAGAAGCCCTGTTCTATATGAAGTTGCTTACAGATGTCCGTGGGCGGCAGTCACCACGTACCATCAAGTAGACTGCTTGCTCGTTTGCTACTTCATTCTTATAAAAAAATCTATGTACCAAATTTAAGCGAAACCGGACCAGTAGTTTTTGTGTGAGAGAGTGACGCACATACATCCTTACAAACATTGATTTTAATAATATTAGTAAGATAACGATTAAAAACTTAATAGTAAACAGTTAGTATATTAGTTTAGCATCACTGAACATTTTATCGAAGTAGAAAATTATGCAAAGTTTTTACAAAACATAGATACGTCTATTACGAGTATGCAACGAGATGTTATCTAGGCAAATGTGACAGAATTCCAGTGCGAAATCAACACCTATCACTTACTGATACAAAATGTCCATGGTAATTATAGCATTTTTTACACGTCAGAAGGAGTGTAATGTTGTATGTATGTCCATTTCTTCGGCACGGGTTACAGCGCAAACGGCTTGATGGATTGTGACATATGACATTAGAATCATCTCAGTTTGGAAGACATAAGCTATATGATTTTTAAAAATGGCGCCTGGAAATAGTGGAAAAAAATGATGAGTTTAGATTTCTGTTGTGGGTCTGGGTGTTTGTGTGTTCGTCTTTGTGTGACCATAGCACCCGCGACACAGGAGAAAAGTGTAGAAAGCGTAAAAGAACTATATGTGTACATAGTCAATGTACAACACAAACGTATATGTCTGTACTACGACAGTATATGAATTCATTTTGACACCGATTGATCGCTCGAGTGGAAAATTATTCATATACAAAAATGCTCCGTATTTTTTGTCGGATGTGTCAAGGATGTGTTTGCATTTAATAGGGTTGCCATATTTTTTGTTGGAGACTATTTCTTATGAAATCTAAGTAAAAAGGGACTTTACCTGATATAAAATAGTTATAAGTTGTAAGAGTTATTTAAACAAAAGTTTTCAGAATTTTCATAAGTCTACATATTCCCAATTTTCCCATTTTCTACACTCATAACTCCACATTAAGGTTTTGCCTGTGTCGTGTGTAGTACACACGGTTGTTAGTCAGTGTCTCTTTGAAGGACTTAGATAGACTTCAGCACATATGTATACTTAGAGGGAATAGAACCGGACCCTCCTCCCCTTAGCATAGACAAGAAAAAACTTTCAAACAAGTTTTAGCCGACAATTTTACTCCGAACCTCATGGGGTCAAAACTTTCCGCCCTCTTTCCGACAACTTTGTTTACGTCTTTACCATACGACGCCTCCTTAACAAATAAAGCTACGCCCATGAAGGCCCTTGCCCAGCAATGGACTAAAAATAGTTGCCCAGTAACCCAACATTGTTGCTCTGATTGTGCGCTGACATTACGGTTGACCGCCACAGATAATACGCTGTCGCACTTTTGTTGCTAAACTATTTTCCCGCTCACTGAACTTGCTAAATAAATATGCGATACGATTGTACTGGAGCCGGTTCAAAATAAATATATCAACATACATACATGTTGTTATGTCGAAAAAACTAGTTTTTTACATAATAGAAGGGGTAGGACTAGGTAGGAATAGGTATTTTTTATTAATATAAAATAGCAAACGAGCAAGCAGCCCACCTGATGGTAAGTGGTTACTGCCGCCCATGGACATTTGTAAGGAACTTCATGTAGAACAGGGGTTCTATATTGAGTCGATGCGTTGACAGAGACATGCGTTGACACAGATGCGTTGCAGCTCCCGAGGACTGAGATGGTCGCCTCATATAAAAGTGAGCGGTGTGTTCTTCGGCTAGCCAGCGCTACATCTATTTCGAGTGTAAAGCAGTTCTTGCGTTTCAGAAGGGTATGGTTGCCAGATCAATTTTATATGAGACGAGCACCCTAATCAAGTAGGACGCTTATCTTATCTGAGGTTGGTCACAGGTTTCCATGGGCGGCAGGGGCCACTGACCATCAAATGACCTGCATGCTCGTTTGCTACTTTTCACCCGACTGCGTCAGCAGAAGGGCAATGTTTTTCAAGCATGTTTTTCTATGATCATTCCTTTAGGACGCACTACATGCCAAATGGTTGACGGTGACTTATGACATGTCATTCGAATCATCGCACTTTTCTGAGTGACGTAGGATATATAATTTTTAAATATGGCGCCTGTAAACGGAGAAAAAAAGAGGCAAGAAATAACAAATGAAAGTAAATAGACCGATACAAAACAATATAAATTATATTACTTCTATTTTACTATTTAGATGAAAACTCATAAATACTATAAAAACAATATATCCGCCTGCCAATTTTAGTTTTATCAATAAGTACTTATTGTTTTCACAATAAGTACTTGTCATATATAGCCAAAACATATCGCAAGTTCTTAATCAGTTAGAAAAAACATGGCACATAAGCATATTGTATGGCTATGACTGTTAACATGAGATATGCATATTTGATAAGAGCCGATTACGGTAGATAGAGCCAACGGTAAACAAAGCGAATTATGTGGCGCCTTTACGGCATTGATGATTTTGTGGTAAAATACGTGCTTCTTTGTAAAAACTAGAAATATCGTTAAAAACATTGAAAAAAAAACCGACTGCGTCAAACGAAATTTTAGTTCATACTTATTGTATAGTCATATATTTAGTTTAACGCTTCTATAGGTTTTTGTCAAATAATGAAGTAAAGATATTGTAATATATATATTTTTGGATTGGTCTCTTTACTAGCTTTCATTTGATACCCATATTGTTGTAATACTAAAAAAGGCTGTCCCTCCCCCCTTTTCCTCTATTTATAGCCTATGTCTCTTTTCAAACTGAGGTAATTCGAATGATATGTCAAACGACATAGACCGTCAAGTCGTTTGGGCTGTAGCGCGTGCCAAAGAAATGGATATACATACAAAAATACATACATACGCTCGAAACACATTACTCTTCTTCTGACGCAGTCGGGTAAAAAGACGTGCTTTTGAAAATAAAAATAACCATCACGGGACACCTGACAGATATGAAACATCGTGTTCGTAATATGCATAAAGACGTGCTTTTTAATATAAAAAATAGCCATCACGGGACACCTGACAGATGTGAAACATCGTGTTCGTAATATGCATAAAAGACAATATTGCGCCAGGAATATATAGCACAATGAAAATAACGACATCTACGAACATTACCCCGCATTAACAATAAGGCATTAACACCGCAGGCCGCTTAGTTTTGCTCGATGCTTAATAGTTCCGAAAATGTATAACAGATGGAAAGTTTCACGACTGCTAACCAATAATAATAGGAATCAAGGGCCTTGTACTTCGACGGTAGTGCGCTTTAAATTTAGCCACTTGTGGACACCCATCCAACTTTCGACCATATGAAACATTGCTTAACTTTGTATTGTAATTACGATCTTGTGTTTGGGATGCTACCAGGCTCTTTCGTTTAACTAATAGTCATAATTTATGTAAAAAGTTGTTAAACTTCAATTTACAGTTAGTTTTCGCATAATACTTCAAACAAACAATAAGCTTGAAAAATGTTACTAAAACTATTAACATTAATATGGGTGTCCAGGGTCATAGTGGATGCCTTAAGGATATTTCTGTCGGCTCCCTGTAGAACAGTTAAACTCCATTTCTACGCTTTTTATAAAGAAGTTGAAAATATAAACTATTCCGTAGTTATAAAGTTTTATCTTTGTCACTTTTTAAATTGAAAATTCTCAGTTTCTGGATCCATCTTCTGGATTTATTTTATAATACTAGTAAATCCATTATTATTTAATATTAACGTAAATTATATTAGGTTTTCTATGTAAACAAAAATAACGAAAAAAAATAGAAACTGACTTTTTTGGCACAAAAAGCAAGAAAATATTCGAATATATGGTGGTTTCTTACATGCACAATACATAGTCCCGAAGTTGGTGCTCTACATATTTTGTTAGATTACAACAACGAAGCTTAAAATTTTTTTAAAGTCGGTTAAAAAGATTTCTTCTTCTTCTGAGGGTGCCTCTCCAAGTATAGAAGATTGGCAATCAGTTTTAAAGCCTTCTTTATTGTTTGCTCGGCGGAAGAGCTCAGCTGTGCCTGATACGGAGACCACACAATTTGTGATAAAGATTATTTCAGTGCAGCATCCCACTAATGACTACCTGGCGGAGTTACGGCTTTTTTGTCACGCAGGTTTATCTCCGCGTGCGATTCCTACCCACATGCGTGTATTATTTCACAACAGTCTCCCCGTATCTCGCGTGCATGTAGTTTACATGACACAGAAAACCATCTATGATTATATAGGATGCTAGTGGCACGCATTCAAATCAGAACATTTCATATCACGCGTGTATGTACGCGTCATAGGAAAAAAACCCTCAAATGTTAATATTTTCCTTGTTTGTCTCACTCTTTATCAGAATTTCCGTAAATAATTCAAATGCAAAATAAATGTATTAGAATAACAATACATGTTTCGAATAACATGATAATTAAAAATTATATGCCTAAGCACGTTAAATGACGATACGTATGCAGATCGCTTTGTGTACACCGGCCATTATATGGGGTTTTTCAATAAGGGCGGGTAGATGTTGAAACGGAATAAAACAAGTTGTGTGTGAGGTATTAACAATTTTTTTTTTATTTGAAAGGCGCATGTATGCCATTAAGTGTGGAATATTACATTATTCAAATGCCCGCCTCGGTTTCTTACGGTGGCACGAATACGAGTGGTTCAATTTTCAATGACTCTTCCGCATAGATCCGGCTGAATTTGAGCGATGGCCTGTGTTATGTTCACCTTTAGGGCATCGGTCGATTG
>DWNE01000586.1:0-27466 GCA_018249875.1 Cecropterus toxeus | reverse complement strand
ACAAAGTTTCAAGTTGATCAGACTTTTAGAAACTAGTGAAAATTGAGCTCAAAGATTCCGTTACATACATACATACATACAACCGAAGCTAATAAAAGCGAGTTAAAAACGACGCACAGACAGCGCTACGTCGACGCAACGGTGACGCAACGCGCCGTGTGGACCGGCTCTTAGGGGGTGTATGCAGTAATATGCGCGGTTCAGTTCTTTAGCATCTGTATTCAATTCCAAAAATTGTTACCAAAGAAGTTATGGAACTCATTTCGGAAATAGATGAACGTGCACATGTTTTGTAGCAAATGAGTGTGCAGTCCATCTGATGGTAATGGTACTGTCGCATACCTGTAACCAACTTCATATAGAATAAGGGCATTCACTGACATCAATTAATTATTTTTGCCCCATCTACATATTGTCTGAATTATTAGAATCGAACAAAAGCGGGCTGCGGTGTTACTTCGACTCAGAGAGGACTACTGTTCGTAGATGGGGTTATTTTCATAATGTTATATACATACATACAGACGACGCGCGTGGCCGAGCGGTTACCATACCGATCTAACGCGCAGTGTGTCCTGGGTTCGATTCCCAGCCAGACAGGCATCTGAATGATGAGTTTAGATTTCCTGTTCTGAGTCTGGATGTTTGTGTATTCTTCTTTGTATGTCCATGGCACCCACAACACAGGAGAAAATCCTACTGTGGGGCTATGAGTGTAGAAAGCTTTTTTTTTTTAAATATAAACACATCTAGACTTTAAATCATCAACCTTCGTAGTCTGAAACCTTAAGAAATAAAGAAATCCAGTTCCTTATCTCTGAATAAAACAGCACAATTTTCGTGTCATCGGCAATCGCTCCCCTGTAATATTCAGGCGAGAATTTTATTCACAAAGGAGTTATTAAGTCGGTGCAGTTAATGCTACAACAAAATAAATCATTGAGGGAAGGCGCTAACGGGATTAATATCAGTTTTCTTCGTCTTCTACACAATTATACTGCTGTCCGTATCACTGTTGTGAATGGGCAAAGATTATGTCAAGCCAGAACCAACACTCGAAATTATTCATAACTTAACTGTTTACTATTAAAATATGAATAGTTGTTAAGGAATACAAGCGATTAACATCAGAGACGTGGTGAACATTGGAGGCCTTCTTGAATTATTGATAGATATAATTCAGGAACAATTCTATTACTGGATATAGATCCAGTAATAGAATCTAATAAGTTGCAGCCATATCAATAAAATACGTGTTACTTAAAATATATCAGAAAAAAATGGGGTATAACCTATCACGATGGCAAATTGTGTCTTGATAAACTTCAAAGACCTTGAAAACAATGTAGTGAAATAATATGGACTAAGAAATGGTACTTTTTTTCTTATTGCAGAAGTGAATTAATTCTTCATGCATCTAAATGTCTGTCACAAAAAAGCAGGTAAGGAAATGACCATATCACCGTATTTCCGTAAATTCATGTTTCTTTTGATTTAATTCCCTTGGTACACATAAAAATGCCATTTTATATTCATTGTCACAGAAAAATAACAAAGTCCAACAAAATTGTAGTAAAGTAAATTATGTATTTTTCACAACTTATATAATTTTAATTATGTAGTGTTTGGTGGTTTACTATTGTTTACTATTTATATAAAAATAACAACATTCGTAGAACATCTAAGTTGCCAAATACAAGTAGGTACAACCCGAATCAGTCACTTCTGTACATGCTTACTCTAAGCCGATGTCTCAGGAGAGCCTAATTTGACTCGCGACACCGGGCGATTAAATTTTAATATTTGAACGGCACTCGTTCGAGATGGCAGACGATTGCGATGGGGCGTCCTTGTTTTTACCTCTGTTTTGCAATTTCAAATGAATTTTCCATGGAATGTTCATTTGGATTCTAACTCTGATTGCGTCTGAGGAATATTAAGAATTTATTTGATAGCAGCATGTTTGTGTATAGCTCTGTTATTTTGCTGTCATCGTATAAATTGTACATAAAAGGACTTAATTTGAGTAGAGGTTTAGGTTTAAAAAAGGATTTTTAGCTATAAAATATCTGTTAGCTTTTACGCTGGTAACCTCTTTGATTGACATCCAAACTACTAAAAGCCGTCATAATAATCCGTCGTTCTGTCACCGAGCTGTATCTCATGAACCGCGATAGCTAAACGGTTCCAATTTTCACAGATAATGTATTTATGTTGCCGCTATAAAAACAAATAACAACTAAAAATAAAATAAATATAAAAGGGGAGCTCCCACACAACAAATTTGTTTTTTCTTCTGTCTTTTTTTATAGATAACGGTACGGAACCCTTCGAGTTCGATTCCGATTCGCACTTGGCACTATATGTGAATTTATTTCGGTTCAGTTTAAAAACCTAAAGATTTTGTTGTTCTTTTATGAGTTTCGTTTAATTTGAAATAAGAATACGAGACAGGAAAATAGTGTCATCAAAGCCAAAATTTAAGCTAGAGCAGTTCATTTTTGAAGAATGCGAGAATAGGGTGTAGCTGGAGGAGGGGTTGGGTGGCCTGAACTCTAAAAGGGGTGATATAAGTGGATGAAGTGAATGAGTGAATAACGTCAAGTTCTTTTTTTTTATTACACAGCGCCTTTTTCCGGTCTCTCCCTAAGACCACGAATCCTTCGTTTCGCGATATAAGCGTCAACGTTGAGCGAATTACAGCAAATTTACAGCGAATGTCGTGGCCCCATGAGTTCGCATGTATTCGTTCTTAATGCCCAATGCTAACGCTTGCAGCGTAGAGCAATTAACGCTTGAAGCAAATGTTTTATGGCCCGCTGGTAACTTAGGGCAACCTCGCTCCTGATTATGTATCCGCAATAAGGTAAGAAAATACAAATAAAAAAAAAACTTTCTTTCTGTCTGTCTTTAAACGTTTCTCGCCAGTTCTGCCCAGATGAAGTCGTGAATCTATAATAATAATTTTAAAGCAAAAACAAAATAAATACAGTTAGAACACACATCATATAATATTCACTTTTGTAACAATTAGACGTACCAAATATTTTTTGAATACATGCTCAAGTAAAAAATATAAAGTAGCTCCGGAACTGTATAACGTCGACTCCAGTACCCATTGTAAGATTTAACTTGTGTTATGGATACTGGGATTTTATACATCTGCACTAAACATAATACGCTAATGAACGGTCGTAGTCTTCATTACATAACATTAGCGGTGGTAGAGAAAGAAAACATATTGTAACTAACTTTGGCAAAGGGAGCGGCCGTGCTCCGACAGTCTCAGTCTCAGGGAACTTGTATATATGCGCAATGTTGAGAAAACTCCGATAGCGTGATTCAGAAAACGGTGACGTCATCTCTTGATGCGTAGCGGGAGGTCGCCGCATAACAATTCGTAAGTGCCCTCGTAAGCCTATGCAAAATTAATATATATTTCACTTCACATAGAAACCGAAATTGAAAGAATATTTATAGGGTATTAAAATTTCCTTATATGAATTCCATTCTTCCACTTATCTCAGAAGTCTTCTGCCTTCATAATAAAAGTAATTCTCAAATTCTGATTACTGATTAACGTTTTTATATACAAAAATATGCTCTGGAAACCAGTACGCCTACGAATAGAATCTTCAATTTATTAAAGATTGATCTTAAAACCCTCATTTCGTGTAGGCATACAATCTCAACACGAAAATTATATTGCTTATAATATTTCCCTAATTGTACCTTAATTATTATAATTAAGTTAACATTCTTCTAAACTAATTTCTATACATTTAAATTAAAGTATTATATTTCATTCAATCGTTCAATACTATCGATATAGCAGGAATGCAGAGCTATTTTCCCACAACTGCATCGCGGCGAAACTGAAGTACACAGCATTCCCGAAATTCCTCACATCCCTTAACGTCTCCAAGATCCCTTAGAGGGACTCCTCACCCCATGCTTATGTTTCTGACACACGCTTTTAAACGATTAATGTCAGAAATGTATGGATAAATAATAAACACATCTTTATACAGAAAATAATGTTGTATTGATTTTATGTTCGCACTTGTTATAATATATCGCGCCATTTTAAGCAACTATTGATAACGTACAGTATTTATCTTAGATGTAAAATATATTCGACACCCCATACGATTTTTGTGAATTTATCGTTAAGCAAGAACTTATTAATTGCCAAAAATCTTTAAATATATACAGTTTATAAATAGTTATTTACAATACTCTATTGAATTTCGTAACAGACATATTTAAAAATTCGAATAGATGTTTTTTTATTTATAATATTTAAAATTAACGGTGATATAGAGAAATCAAAACAACTTTTTTTTAATTTATGTCACTTAATAAAATCTTAAAATAATCGTAAAATAAGCGTCGATATATTATTAAAAAGAAGCAATATTTTTTTTTAGCATATTGATTTAATAATTTTTTACGGTGACTTGAATACACGAATGTAGTTAATACTTAAAGGAAATGACCAAAAACTTTAATAAAATGTACCTTATCCGTCTTCTTGTCCACGAGTCAGATTCAAGTGCCATTAAAGTAGTTATGACGAAGAGTATATAGGAGTCTTAATTAAATGTTATGCTTCGCGAACAATTTGCAATTGTACTTTCACGAAAAGAACTTAGAATGTAAGGATGCCTATCAAGTAGAAATGTACGAGGTACAAGCGGTATGCGAGATTAAAACTAAGCCAGTAGAAACTTAAAGCTAGCTAGAAGTGAAGCTAAGCGAGCAAATTTTTTTTTATAAAAATTAAGCAGCATTCGACCATTCAGTCCACCGTATGATAAGTGATTACTGACGCCCATGGATACACAGATACATGAAATGAAGTTTTGGTCAAAATAGTCAAATAAAACTACCCTATAAAAATTTGACCACCCGCGTGGCCGAGTGGTCACCATATCAGTCTGACGCGCAGTGGGTTCCGGGTTCGATTCCCGGCCAGACAGAAATATGAATGATGAGTTTAGATTTCTGTTCTCGGTGTTTGTGTATTCGTCTTTGTGTGTCCATGGCACCCACGACACAGGAGAAAATACTAGTGTGGAGCTATGAGTGTAGAAAGCGTGAGTGTAAAAAGGGTGTATTGTTTTCGCTGCTCCACTCTTATTAGTTATAGCGTGATGTTATATTGCCTAGACTACCTTGAGCCTTCCTCGATAAATTTTGCGTCCGTTACCCCAGCAAGAAAGTAGCACCTAGAGTGATATCGAGTGGGACCTATAATTAGTGCTCAATCTGCTGTAAATGTGCGTCGAATAAAAAAAAATGTGCATTTTATAGTTTTGGAAATAAACGGAAAAAATAATTCCTGCTGGGGTAACATTGCTCCAGCAAGAAAACTCTAAACGAGTTATCGGAGAGTGAAAAATTGCGCATGAGCGCGTTGAACCAAACTACTGCTTTATAATTAGTATAGAATAGATAAAGATTTTCATAGGTACATAACTATTAACTAATAAATGACTACTACTTTATTTCAATTACTGTGGGAAGGAAAAGGCGAAAAAAATGAAACAAACAAGATTATTTGAACATAAAAATTAGAATATAATCATTTTCAGTAATTATTTAAAATTATACACTTAAAGTACATTTATAGTAAATTCAATAAAAAATACCAGTGCAGACGAGATACAAAAAAGAGAAAATATTGTTTAATTATATCGTTGGTTAAATACATCGCTTCCAGTAAATGCATTACAAAAAATAAGTCGGAACGTAATGAAATAAACGGTTAAAAAGATGTCACTCGATATAGAAAAATAAAGATAAGATTGAATCACATTCAAAAGTTACCCACTAGTGACTAAAAATTTTACTTTCTTAAACGTTTGTCCAATATTCGGGAGCTCGGGGCCGCCGGAGCGCCCGGACGGCTCCGGCCCCGCACGCACTAGAAGTAAACGTTACATGTCATCAATTCTAAATAAGGTATTCAACATTGTACTGACAGTACGACCTCGCGACGCCGCCGCCGCGGCGCTCGCGCTCGCGTCTATCTCACACCTAATTTAGTCATCGAAGAACATACAGTAGGTATAAATAGTGAGGTTAGTATTAACTTTGGCAAATATGAATGAAGCATGGTGATATCGTTTTCAAATCGACGACCTCGTGACAATTATTCAGCGTTTATTATTAAAAATACGACCGAATGTCGCTAACTTCGACGGCTCCTCGGATGTGGGTTCTCGGTGCGATCGGGTCGCGTCGCTACATTGAGACATCTACTTCGATCGGATCACTAACTAACCGATTAAAAAACTTCTCAATAACCACCCGTTTGAGTCTAATAAAGCGCAAGAACTTTTTGAGCCGCAACATTTCAGTCTTCAAATAAGAAGCTTACGCACATACCACGTGACGATATTACCGTGAGGTCACTTTGAGCTTCGGGGACGTGCGCGTGCGCAGCACACGCGTGTGTAAAGTAGTTTGTGCGCTCGACTGCGGGATGCGTGGCGTGTGCGTCTCGGTCACTGTTTCAAATCTTAAAAACTAAATGTGATTCGAGCGAATAAACAATGCGGCAGTGTACAAAATTTACATCACATTCACTCGAAATATTTAAAGCATACAAGTTAATATTCAGCGGCGGAGGAACACATCGAAATGCAAAAGACGTCGCCGCGATCGCGACGAAGAGCGCCGGCTGCCTCCCTCCGTACTCCCTAAAAACTTTTAATGAAGCTTACTTAAATGTAGATTTCGGATTGAATGTAGAACTGCGCTAATATTATATAATTAGTTCTGATTTACATACACATATTGTTACATAACAGTAAAAAACCTACCTAGCAACAAGCGAGCGCAGACGCTCGGATCGCGGGCCACTGACTGCCGACTGCCCTCGGCGGGGAGCGTCCACCGTGGGGCCACGAGGGGCTACGAGGGACCCCGACACGATACATTCGATACAAACGATTTATTTTATGCCACAATTGTAATTTAAGATTCTTACATAAGTAGTGAATATTAGCGAAATCTTTGGTTTGCAGCAACCTTACTAATAAATCATTCCGACGTTTTTTGAGTGAACTAATAGTGAACTCCCGGAGTGGCCCGCGCGGTCACGATGTAGGCGTTACATTTTCATTTAAGTAAACACTTTTTACATACTCATAAACGTAAAATGAAAATAAATCACCTAACTATGACGATAGTAAAGGTTACTGTCTAATCGCATTATTAATTAATGTTTATTGATACAGTTACTGTCCTATGCTTAAAAGTAAGATTTTTATTTTTATTATTAATAATAAATTATGTTATATAGTATATATATGTATATTATTTGATTACGCCAATTAGCGAGTGTATACAAGTTTATATACTCACATATCTTACACTTGATGCGTACAGAACCCCAGGTGACGTCATGGCCGCACTGTTGCATATCAACCTACTATATACCGGCTGACTCCACTCACATTCACTAAATCATAGATTTATATGTCCATAAACATTGGTTACACTTAATAATAAAATTAAACATGACAGTTTACATTTACCATCTTCAATACAAGTACGCTAGATAAAATAAATACCTAATATGTTTCATAATTGATTACGAGAGTAGATCTTAAACGGCTACATCTTAACGTTACTGTAAAGTGATATAGAAAAAATATGAACACAAAAAACTATTTAAGATTGTATAATATGGCTTAGCGACTTAATAATGCTCTTATTTAGGAATAAACGGTTTGTGCATAATGTGACGCTTAACTAAACGCATACTTCGTCCGAGAACGACGGGACTCTGCTAAGAGACGACTGTGGGGCCGCAAAACAAAACACCCTAAACCGATACAGTGGTAACAGTCGTGCATTCAAAAGTTTATAAAAAATAATTTCTCATCGTAAGTGATAATACCTAATAATGGAATGATATTTTGTATCAGTTAAAGTAGGCCTGTGAACGTACTCATGCATCTCACTACAGTTTTCAGCGCTAAATATTGGTTCCATTCTGTTTTTGGTCCGTAAGAGAGTGAGTATATAAGCATATCTGACGCCAGCAGCGGCGGCGCGGCCGGACCGAGGTACTACCGACAACCAAACGCTACACCAATGCCTAGCACCAAAATTTAGAATCGAACACTAGATACTAATTCGCGTCAGTGTTGCCAACGTCGAACTTTCTCCCCTAAGGGTGGATTATTTTTTTTCAAATTCAAATTCGAACCCGAAGCGGAGTATAAACTATTACGGATATTTTCTATATTCCAGTATTTCACATTATGTATTAAATAGAATCGAATAACTTAAAATAAATAGAAATGCTCATTAAAGTAACAAATCAAGTGTACATTTTATTAAAAAAACTGCACATGACTGAACTGTGATATTGTACCCTAAATAGATTTCCCCAGTATTATGCCTTTGACTTTCGCGAAGCTAATGTGCATTATCAAAAGAAACCGCACGTCTACACCTTGAACGATGTAGTTTTAAAATCCCAAAAACTAGGATTACCCCAGATTTTAGGGGAAAAACTTAAGCTGGCCACACTGATCCGCGTCGCCCTGTCTTCGGGGTAGCGCGGGGTGTGGGTGGCAACACATATGGGGACACAACACTTACAGGGGCATATATAACGGTCGGTCCGGCCGCGCCCGCTACGGGCTGCACATGGCGAGAGCGGCTTACACATTCAACGTTCGCGACATGATCAACGTATTGACAATATTATTGACGCGACATTGATACACGGTGTACATGGGAAATTAAACGGAAACGTCAGTAATATTGTCAATTTCAGTATTTTAACTGATTGGTGGATCATGCCCGTAAATACATGAAGAGACAAGATTGCACAGTAAAATTTTTCGAACATGTATTTGATGTTTTTAAAACTAAACTTTGCGGCTAACAAAGTCCCAGTCGCATTAAGTAATACATAACTACAAAAATGATTCTCAAATATTCAAAAAATTGTAATTCAAAATACAAATCAAACGATTGATTATACGAAAACATGATATTGATGTTCAATGACAGTAGCGACAGCATCATCGACACAGAATATGGGTCCGACAATAACATTGAATGTGTAAACTCACTCAATATTCGGTAAGCTTACATCCCATACGAGTATATAGTACGCTGCGGAATCCCCGGCCGCCGCCCGCTCGCGGTATAAACTGTTGGCTTATTAGCAAGTGCTTGGGTCGTAATAGCGTCAGATTGCAGAACTCTTGTGATGGGCTCGCTTTGTTATAACCAGTGTTGCCAACTATTTAAAAAAAATCCCTCCCTAAAAGTTATAAAAACCCTTAATTTCTATTTCTCTTCCAATTTAACAAAAAATGTCGTCCTCGGTTAATAATTAATAATCTGTCACAAAAACCAAAAAAGAAAATACCTTGCTAGATGAAATAATCTGGCCGTAATTGTAAATTTTGTGCCAAGAAAAATGCCCCCAAAATTTTACTCCCTAAACATCTTTCTAAATAAAAAAAAAACATTATAGGAGGAATACTCGCAAGTTGGCAACATTGGCTATGAAACATTGTCTTAACAAACGACTTAGTGCTGTCAACATCTGGTTTTTGGAGCCAGTCTCAGTATTGTCACGGCGCAGCGTGTATCATTAACCAGACATCGTGTAAGGCCCTGATTAATGATCATCAGCGAGGTACAGATCTACACCACCACAAAGTACGGCAATGTCCCTTAGCCCAGGCATAAAACAATAAATAACGTAACGGCACTCCCAATGTGTATGTATCGGACAAGTTGACCCCCGCTTTTAACGTGAGTGACGCTGACCGGGCCACAGGAGGCTGATTTTGTGAAACGTTTTGTTGCCCGGATGGAGAGTGACGAGTGTTATTGCCTTTGGGGGCGATCATTGGTCGAGGGGAAAGCAGGTAATATTACCCGGGCGAGGGGAACTCGAGTGCTGTTGCCCGGACGAAAAGATGAAGATCACTGCCCGGACAAGGCGCGTGGAGTGTCGCTGCCCGAGCGAAGGGGAGACAATTGTTACCCGGGCACGGGGCACATAACAGTCACTACCCGGGCGAGGGTGAGTCGCTTGTTGTTACCCAAGCGAGCGGCATACAAGGTCCTCTGCCCGGGTGAGGGGGAGACAATCGTCCCCCGGGCGAGCGGGCGAGCGGGCGAGTTCGCGGCCGGTCTAGTACAGACCGCAGCCGCGAAGGTTGTTAGCGATGATGACGTCAGTGACGGCGTCGAACACGAACTGGATGTTGTTGGTGTCTGTGGCGCACGTCATGTGGCAGTAGATCTCCTTGGTGGTCGACTTGTTCTTCGCCTCGAACTGCGCCTGGATATAAGCGGCCGCCTCGCCGTACTCCTGGGCGCCTGGACCGACAATGTTTGTTTTGAGCTTTCATTACTAAATCATAGGATTGTACAATATAAATTATAAATTTTGTAAATCTTTAACATGTGACACTACAAGGAAAATTCTCTCATATACAACTGAGTCATGCTTCTATTGTGACACTCTATAATATTTGAAATAAGAATGTGTTAATTTGAGACAAAAATTCTGTTAATATTACTGACATACAATTATTCACATACGACTTTGATTTTATGTGAATACTCAACGTTTAGGTTACTCTAACTTCGAGATTCGCACAGACAGAAAAACACAGACCAAACTCAAAATAACACTTAAGTTAAATACTCGAAACTACTCCCAGTAATGTTGTCTATCGTCTAGCGAATTAAAAAGAAACGATATCATGCTAGAAAGAAACAAAAATAAACGTCACGCCCCTTTAATATCCACGAGCTTTCAGAAATCCCCAAAAAACAAATATCACCGTGCGAAATATGTTTGTAGCTTTTGTTATGCACCCAACGAGTATATTAAAGGAACTCACCGGTATACTCAGGGAAGCAAATGGTGAGGGGCGACTTGCGGATCTTCTCCTCGAACAAGTCCTTCTTGTTCAGGAACAGAATGATGCTGGTGTCCGTGAACCACTTGTTGTTGCAGATCGAGTCGAACAGCTTCAGACTCTCCTGCATACGGTTCTGGAAATTGATAAACGGATATGGTGAAGTGACGATTTGGTAAAAGGAGCAAAAACTTTGGGCAACAACATCGTTTACTAGACAGTTTGGAAAGAATAAAGGTTCTCGATTGGCGACAAGAAAAAGATTCAATGCATTTATACTTATTTATACATGGTAGAATACACAGTTTCTAAAATAAAAATATTAGTTTATAGATATTACACATAAATATTCATAAGATCGAATATGAATCTTCATGCATAATATAATTCTGTCTGAAGTTAATTTCAACTGCTACTCCTGACGACTATAATGGTCGCCTCATATGCAACACCGGAAACTATACCCTACCACAAAAACGCAAGAACTGCTTCACACCCGCTAGAAACAATTGTGGCGGTGGTACTTCTCCGGCCGAAACATAAACTCTACCTTGAAAACTATGTACAACTTCAAATTTACAAAAACCCTATAAGTTGGAATGGAATTCCTCATTTAAGTTAAGTAATTTTAATATTTAAGTACCTAATTAAAAAAAATAAGCCAAAATATTTAGACTAAAACATTATTCCTATAACACTGAAATTGAATGAAATCAAATAATAGTTAAATCAAAAATAAAAATAAAAATCCTTAATCTGAAAACAGCCTGCGACTTCCGCAAGAAAAGTCCTTATATCTCGTTCCATATCATCAGATGGACTTCAAACTAGTTTGCTACTTCCACATTACACATTATAAAACAGTTTCCATTTACCGTTGTCTCATCCTCGTGGAGCACCTGGTCGTACTCAGACATGGCGACGCAGAATATGATCGCGGTCACGTCCTCGAAGCAGTGAATCCATTTCTTCCTCTCGGACCGCTGACCGCCCACGTCGAACAATCTGCAAGTTGGATTCACATTTGACAACGGACCGAATACACGAATAAGGAAACAAACATATATAAATAAAATGACATTTCTTATTATGAAATAAAATAGATCATTAGGGGCAATTATTATCATTAATTCTTTTTTATAGCACAAAAAGCTTTTATATTCAAGAAACGCACTAAAACTAAGAGTAGGTGACACGGTCATGAGACCACTATAGTAACAATACATACTTTATCACAAATGTTCCCCGTTTAACTTCATTTTAACCGGCTTCATTGATTCGTACAAAATAGGTAATATGGATGTTTTACAATAGATATCAAATTTTGGATATGGACGCGGATATGTGAAAAATCTACCGGATACCGGTTCCAGATACGGATATGAAATTATCCCGAATTTTCGGATAGTTTCGCATACATATCACGGAGATATATGCTTTTTAATGAATAATAAGTAAAAAAAATAAGTAAAGATTCAATTTACGTTTCGCCTCGTCCGATTCCAATCGCGGTCCTATCCAAAATTATCCCAACCTTTTATATGCGATTTAGTTACGGTTTAGGATAGGTTTTTATTTCAGATATCCAATAGTTCCGGTTGCGGACTCCTATAACATCTCTGGTAGCACACGTCAATGGGACGCAATAACAATTAATCCCACTGCACTAGTCTAATTACTCTGAATTAGATCATGCGACTTTTCCTCCACGCAGGCGTGTTACATTGAATCCACGTCCAATACGGTGTTCCGACGTATTGCACTTGAGTTGTGTTTAATTGATGCATGATTCACGCGACACGGCTCTTATTCCGACACTAACGCAATCATTCAATTGGGCATGGTTAAAAAAATATCAGGAAAAACTACATCAAAAGTTCTTGATATCGAATACATCTAGGTGTTCATATCTGAGCTTATATATAAAATAGCAATAGTAGTTTATAAACACTTACTGTCACAAAAGATAACGAAAAAAAAAGTCGGAAATTGTCATTACAAAGTATTCAAACAAGCGTAAGTAAATAGTTCCTAATATATTATTAAGCGATATATTATGGTTCTATTGGGTTATTGATCGTGCCAATCTGATCTGTATATAATTATATATGGCTTATGATTCAAATGGTTAATGGATCCAATAATCCATATGAGATTTTAAGACGCGTAAGACCTGTCTGAGTTCAATCGGAACTCATTAGTATCCTTAGGAACTAATATCTCTGACTCATCCGGCTTGAAAAACCTTGAAAAAAATACACTCAACTTCAAAAAAGTAAAAGGTATAAAATGTTTCAACGAAACCAAATTTCCTTCGAACATTAGATTCAATACTAACTTGAAATTAAGATTTTTGAAGGAGAAGTGCACTTCGACTATGCCGGTGGTTTTCACTCTGGTTCTTAGGATGTCCTGCTCGGTGGGTTGGTAGTCTCTTGCGCCTAACCGGTCGAGATCGTCCAAGAAACTGAAAACAAAGAGGCACACGTTATTAGCATACAATCTAAATACAACGCCGCAACGTTCATAATCATTCGCATGCACCATTGTTTTCTTTATTTACACGAACATTAATTTTATGACTTGTTGATAACGGTCTAACAACTATAGTGTATGTATAATATTCTCATAGTAACGAAACGCGGCACTGACTTGGTAAAGATCTTCCCAATATTAAATTCGAAAGTTCGCGAGGATGCATGTGTGTTTGTTCTATCACGCAAAAAATACTGGTGTGATTTCGTTGAAATTTGGCGTACAGATAGTTAATGACCTTGATTAACACATTGGATAATTGATAATCATTGCCGTCGTAAACCTGACCGAATCGGACGGAGCCACGGGAAATCACTAGTATTTGAATGTATCTATTTCGATTAACTTTAGTATTTTGGTTATCATAGCGGTGAACAACAGTATTTATAGCAAATACATGTATGTCAATTGGCTTAGAGTTGCCTTAAATTTGTCATCGTTTCACTAACGAGCATTTTGCACCTATTTATTTCTATTCCACATCACAATTACAAACAAGCTTATCCTCATTGCGACAGTTTTGAGGGCAATCTTTCAACGGCCATTAAACGCAAAACATATTTTGGAGTACTAAATAGCTTATGGCTGAAAACAAGGTCTTTTGATCATTTTTTGAAGCTTTTATTTAACCTGCCTTGTTAGCATATACAACTGAATGGCGAGATTTGAGAGGTATAATACGACTCAAACCTTGCAATTCAATTTTGAATCAGTTAACTTCAACCGATTTAAGATTTTGCAGACACATTCGGTTAGGATGATTGACTTTGTGACGTCATTCTAAATCCAATATGGCGGACCTCCGAAAATAGCGAACAATTTCCATCTATTTTTAAATCGTCCCAATAATAGGGTATATTAATCAAAATGAACGGATTTCTGATAATAATACAAAAAATCTTTACCTTTTTTATCAATTTATTTTACCTTATTGGCGCATTGGAGGTATAAAAACACATTAAATTTTGCGTAGATGTATTAATGATAGGAATGTAGAGGGCGTGAGCAGATTTATGTAATATAAACCGAATGTTAATAAGAAGATAGCGTTGCTAAAAATACCGCCGGCGTTGTTTACCTAAAAGTAATTTTGTAAACAGTATCTTTATAAATTAACAAGACATCAGAAGTCATACGATCGTATGCGGTAGTCGTGTACACAAATTAAATATTTATTAATAACTTTGTGGCATTTGCTTTACGGCATATTTAGTATGCGTTACATGAATATGATGATGAATTACAATTTTATCGACTACATGATGATGAATAACAATTTTACAATATAGATATGACGAATTGTTAATCTATACTTTTTACAATTATAGACCTGTACCTATACCTAAGATTCAAGTAGTAAACGAGCATGCAGTCGTGGTGGTGATTCATAGAGATCTGTAAACAACTTCATACATGACCGGATTTCTATCTATTATAGATAGATACGCGTTGCTACTCCCGAGGGCTAAGATAGTCGCCTTGTATAAACGTGAGACGACAACTATACCCTTCCACCGAAACGCAAGAACTGCTTTACGATGAAAATAGATGTAGCAGTGGTACTTCTTAAGACAAACAATTCTCGTTCTACCACATTGCAAACAATTGCGAGTTTATTATCATCGTCATCCCATTACTGTCCCACTACTGGGCACGGGTTAAAACTCGCGCCCAGCAATAGGACAGTCTCTGAGATGAGTCTCAGAATGCTTTAGACCAAAGTCCGCCGCGCTGGCCAAGTGTAAATTTGTTTTACTTCACCCACCTTCGAGAACTTTACTTTTTTTTAGGCAGCTCTCATGTGTGCAGTGTTTCCTCACAGTGTTTTTCTTCACCGTAGAGCAGTGATAACTCAATTCTAATACGTACACATATTAAGAAAAATGAGTTTTGCGCACTTGAGATTCGAAACTCGGACCCTAAATTTAGAGGCCGTGTTTCAACCATTAGGCCATCACTGCTCTATATACAATTCTATAACGAATTGTACATATTCTTTGTTTTAACATACACGCCTGATACCTATGTCGGTTCTAATTAATAACGCTCCATTATTGTATCAAAGCGGCCGACATTATGGTAATCGAGTCTATTGGCTTAGTCATGATCGTGAGCAACAGATACAATTCTTCACCGTACAAGAGGCACAAGGTACGAGCGTGTCGTGTCTCGTGATATATTATTACGCGGATAGTATCATGTTTGGAAGTGGGTGTTGGTACACATGGATCGGGTTTGCTTTGCGATTCGGCGATTGTGTAAACCGTATCTTATCTTTTTTTTAGGGTTCCGTAACCAAAGCGTAAAAACGGAACCCTATTACTAAGACTTCGCTGTCCGTCTGTCTGTCTGTTACCAGGCTGTATCTCATAAAATCGTGATGGTAGAGTTGAAATTTCCATTTTCCTCTTTAACATGGAATACTAAACTCCTTCTGATGCAGTCGGGTAAAAACAGATTCAAATAAATATTTAAGGGGGGCTCCCAGACAATAGACGTTTTTTTACCCAGTTTTTTATAGATAATGGTACGGAACCGTGCGCGAATTCAACTCGCACTTGACTGGGGTTTTTATTAGGTTTTCAAGTCTAATACCCCTAACCAAATAAGGTATGACAGTATCAATGCTCTTCAGTGTAGACTCCAATACTTTTCGCAAAACACATACTACCCTACTACTATAGTAGTAGTAGTAGCTTCTACTACCACTACTACACTAGTACTAGTAGTATATCCCCGTAATATTGTTTTAATTGTTTGATACACCGCGTTTGATGAGCAGTAGCGGCGAACAAAAGTCGACATATAGCAGGAAGCCACCAATGCTTGCAATATTTCAGACATGGATTATCAGAAAAACTGCAAGATCTCTGCAACTTTTATAGTCACTTTACGAGTCCTAATCGAAGAAGTGGAGAAGTAATGAAGTAGTAGAGAAGGCAACGTTGAATCCTTTTAAATGTTATTATTAAGTACGTATCCGTATTTAATACCAATAATAGTTTTACCAGGTGGTAGAACCAATGTAGTTCGACCGGGGAGCTACCACCGCCAAACCTATTTCTAGCGTGAAGCAGTTCTTGCGTTTCGGTGGAAGGGTGAGTTGGCTGGCTCACTTTATTACGAGACGACCATCTTAGTTCTCGTGAGTAGCAACGCATCTATGATCAACTTAAGAATGAACCCTGTACTATATGAAGTTGCTTAGAGATGTCCATGGGCGACAGTAATCACTTACCATCAGGTGATCTGCATGCTCGTTTGCTACTTCAATCAGATTTAATATAGTACAGAAGTAGTTAATGTCTACAAAAGTATGCCATGTGTTTGCAACGGAAAGACTGTATTATACCACATAAAACGGATAACAAACACTACAGATTTTTGTATGAAACTGGCTTCCAGAGTAGGTAAAAAGCAAAATAACTTAATAAATTTTATGGCATACTAATATAATGAATATTGCATATTATATAAACTCATTGCACAGTTATTTCAAAAAATAAGGAATATAGTTATCTTTGCAAGTGCCACAGAAAAGTTATTATATATTTTCAAATCATATGCGGACCAATCAGTAGACACTTAATTTACTTTTATGTAAAAAATCTAATGACGAAGAACTTTCTACGTACGTCCAACCTTAGAATGGCTGAATAGGAAAGCATAATTTGGAATTTTAAAATTCAGACATTCAAATGTGAAGCTTATTCAACATCTCCAAGTATAGAAGTCGAGACATCATTAGGTACCGCGATGTATTCACGATACGTAGGTGAGGTGGTGTAAAATAAACCTTAACACATTATGTGGTGTCTATTTGTGAAAAATTCGTACCTATTCAGTATAGTATTTTAAACGAGCGCACTCTTTACACAACGATGTGGCAAAACAAGAGTATAAAGGGGCAAAACAGTGCAAGTGGGTGTGCGGTTGGAGTAGGGTTGCCAGATGACGATTTGATAAAGGAGGACAGATTGGTCTAAAAAGGAGGATTTTCCGTAAAGAAGGAAGACATTCACAATTAAACAATTTTTTTACTTTATTCTAATTATATTTAGCTAAGCTATCAATTTTTACACGATTTTTTTTAGTTTTTCAACAAATAATTTAAAAAAATCTTCACATGTCATGTTTCCAAAGTTGTAGTTAGCAAAAATCAAAGATAAAACTGACTGCACATTTAGTCTGTTCCTCTCTATGTTCCGTTGAGTATTGATCAGTGCAAAAAGGTGAACTCAAGGTACTTGGGAGGACGGGAGGACGAAACATAGAAAAGGAGGACATGTCCTCCTTTTGGATACCATCTGGCAACCCTAGGTTGGAGTGTTATCTAACGTGCGAGCGGGCACCGCTCAACGGGAGCCGTGACGTAAGCGACGCCCGCGATAAGGCTGGTCAGGATTGTGTATGTGTACTCCTGCTTTAGATCGAATGAGTATACGTTGACCTTTTCATCCGCTAATAATATGCGAGTTGAATAACATAGGACGTATGAGCACAGCTTGGCATCTGTGAAAATCACAGCGAATAAACGGTAGCAGAAGCTGGAAATATTTATACTGTAAATTGCTTATGCTTTTACATCACCTCCGTTTCAGAAGATGGAGAGACGGTCTACACACCTTCCTAGAGTGTAAAAAGCTCTGCTACTTTTTAATATGAATGGCCTTCGTCAGATGAATCGTACAACCAGGGAGGCAGTTTAATGACTAAGATGTTATACAGAGCCGTTTTTCCGCCTGTCGTTAACTTCCAAGCTTAACATGTTGTATCAAATCACCTCTGTACATTTGCATGATCTTAGATCCAAGCAGACTAAAGTTTTACGATAGTCAGACAGAAAAAAAGAGAATCTCACGTGTAATCAACTGTACAACTGCGCATCGGCCATTAGCACTCGAAGCGTTGCAATTTAAATATGGGCTAAAATTGACCGTATTGAACGCGAAGTGCCGTGACAGATTTTGGCGAGCGATCGGTATAAATTAGGAGGAATGGTACGGTACTCGAAAACGCGTCCGGCTCCCCCACTAGTTGCAATCGGCGTACTAAAAGCCGCCACGGCGACGGCGTCGCATACATATTAACGAGTTCACGAGCCCCCCGTAGACAACACGCGATTCGTGAATATTATTACAGTAGGAGCTCTTCACACGGACGAGTGTTATTATAGGAATAACGACAATACTACCAATTAGTATTTGAAATAAATTATAGGTGGTAAAATCCTTTGTCAGGCAAATACGGTGGCGCCATCGGTCTATTTTTTGCCTAATAACAGCATTGTCAATTGCATATGGGGTTTTGGATTGAAATGTGGTAAAACAGACATAGAACGGGAATTCCACGTGAATCATCAGAGAAAGCAATGCATATGTAATCGACCTTAGATGGATTTCATCACATGAGGAAGAAACGAGCATGCAATGCCACTTTGTGGTAAGTGGTCATCTGTAATCAACTTCATAGAGAACAGGGGAGTAGCAACGCATCCGGACTTTATACATCTGAAGTCCGGATGCCTTGCTACTTCCGAGAACTAAGATGGCCGCCCCATGTATAGGTGAGATGGTCATTATGTGAGCCGCATCCGGACTTCATACATCTGAAGTCCGGATGCGTTGCTACTTCCGAGAACTAAGATGGTCGCCTCATGTACAGGTGAGATGAATAATATGTTATCGATACGAGAGTCCTTAATTGAACAAGATATTAGCTTCTATATAGTTGACTATAATTCTTATAGAATGGGTACATATAATGATACACAAACGTTTTGAGTTATCTTTGAAAATGGCTAAATGTACGTAGATTTTCGTAGGAAATGACCATGTCCAATTGACGAACGTTACGCTTGCGTGGTCATTTGTCACTTCGTGCACTGTCATAGAGGACCTCTTCCAATAACCGTTTCCAATTCAACGTCTGTGGGTCATGAGATTGAACTATGACTCAGATTGAACTAGTCATCTCGCTTCCATGTATTTTGACTCAAATAAATATCCTGTTCAATTGACATTCATAAAAAACTTCGATTTAACCTTCAGTATAACGTGGCCTAAACGTTGTGAAAATTGTAATTTGCGAAGTGTTCTACACGCATGATGTCCATTAATTATTGTGTAATTAATAGACATCATGAGAAATTATGTCATGTTAAAACCTTTATATGGTATATTTCATTTCATATACCGAAGGTGCGTAGATGTAGTAGAAGGTTTGACTTGAAACTTTTATACCACGTTGCACTATTGTAATTGTGTATTTAGATCCCGAGGCTCCTATGGAAACTGGCGATTCCATCATTTTACACTTAAATATAAAGAAGTGTATCTTACGAGTACATCCTAATAATGTATATCAGACTTAGCCACAGAAAAGTGGACCTTAAGGTACCTACTTAGATTTAGCTTCAAACACGACGTCACAATAACCCGAGCAGGTTATATAGTAATTTAATTTTAGTAACTTCACAGCCGCGGCCGTTTCACGAAGCGTGTGAAAGACCTGCTACGGCTAGGGTTACCAACATTATGTAGGCGAAATATAGTGTTTTTCAAAATAAGCTTTAAAATATAGTACACATATAACACACGCAGTGTTTAAAGGACAAAACTTGACACGTACACAAAAATATATATTTTTAAATAAATCTTTACTTCTATAGTTTTTGAAGTGAGATGCTTGTTTTAAAATAAATATAAAGACGCGTTCGTAAAATTTGGGTTTGGAACTGATAGATTTAATTGTTAGATTTCGTTTTCGAGAATATAGTATTTTTGCGTTATTTATTCAATAGTGTATAGTATGCAGACCTGAAATATAGTACAATACTATAAATATTAGAACGGGTGGCAACCCACACTATGGCAGTGGCGACCCGAATGGAAACCCCGTCTAATGCACGCGAGCTTTTTGCGCACCGACTCGTATGTATATTTATGTTAAACTTTATACTTAATGCACACACGTCACCTTCCTTGTACATCCAGTTGGAAAAAATCATAATTAATACCAGTTCCACCTATATGACTATTCATGAAGAACTAAGTTTTTATAGTATGGTTAAGGCCTTAAAGGTGTTCAAACTTTAGTTCGTTCGCTGCGGCACTTAGCTGAGGCTTAGCTATTCTGTTTTATGGTTGCAATATTAGTGCCGTTAGTTAGTACATAACACGACAGAATAAAAAAAAACAAGATTTGAAGAATGTGATAAAATATGTAACATTTTATGTTAAGATAGAGTGTTGAGATGTAATCACAGAACTATCTGAGAAGTAAATAGCGTCAGGTATCCGGCTCACTTATATATGAGACGACTACGTAGTCCTCGGGAGTGGCAACGCATCTTTCATCGACTTCAGATAGAACCCTTGTTCTATAAGAAGTTGCTTACAGATGTCTATGAGCGGCAGTAAGTATGTACCATCAGGTGGACTGCATGCTCGTTTGCTACTTCATTTTAATAAAAAAAGAACAGAACATAGGACACATCTTTAAAATTCATAAAATAATCATAAAAAAAAAATTAGAAAATGTGGTAGACACCAAATCAAAAGTAAACATAAAGTCGTAAATACTTTTACCGCTGAAGTACGAAAAACATCGTTAAGAATGGCGAACGTATGAAAAGATACACAGAAAAGCGAGGATTGCATTCACTTAAAAACTCGGATTAAGCCGGCGGGCGTTGCATTATTCCGAGTCTCTCATTAGAGAGTAATCATAAAGAACTCCACTCTTTGCGCCACCGCTCACCGAAAGCAGATAATGATTCCCACATTTGTGTGTTGTAGGTGAAGGCACTTGTGGATATACAACGGAACGGTGATTTTGTGAAAAGAAAACCATGTAACCGATGAATGAAATGCTAATTAACTTACATTGGTTACAATTTCTTATAGACACACTTCGAAGTTTATATTAATGAAAGATGTAATCATACTCAAAAGTTACATGGTTTGTTTTTAGGATTTCGTATCCAAAGGGAAAAACAGAATCCTATTAATAATACTCCGCTATCCGTCTGTCCGTCTGGCTACCACAAGGCTGTACCTATCTCATGAACCGTGTTAACAAGACAGTTGAATTTATTACAGATGATGTATTTCTGTTGTCGCTATAACAACAAATACTAAAAACATTTAAAGGGGGAATAAAATAAACATTTAAAGGGGGTCCCACTAGAACAAACGTGTTTGTTTCGCCGTTTTGTACAGATAATGTAACGGAATCCTTATTGCGCGAGTTCGACTCAAACTTGGCCGGTTTTTATTATTTTTTTTTAAATATTCAAGTGGCAAACGAGCATGCAGTCCAACAGGTATTAAGTGACTACTGTCCAAATTTACAAGTTTTAAAAATCTGTAATCAACTCCAGACACGATCAGAGTCGTACCTGAGGTAGGCTACGAATACGTTACTACTCTTGAGGACTAAGCCGGAACGCCTAAGTTGGAACGCCTACTGTTATCAGACAGAAATAGTTGTGGTAAGCAAGAGACAATAATCTATATAAATAAATAAATAAAATTTAATTCAGCTAGTTGTATGTTATTTCAAAATAATTGAAGGTTTTCTAAAATTTTCGCATATTTTCACAATACCAAAACCGTTACAAATAGACAGACAAAGAGCGCTAATGCAAAAATATTTGAGTTTCGAAATCGACATGAAAATTTATAGCAGCAAAAAGAAAATATAAAATATACTTGCACTAAACGAATCTTTTTCGTAATACCTATTTCATTTAATCCGAGTGATGTAGCTCTGCTCTGCTCTATTGAATTAGCCTCAGCATTTCTGAAAAGGCACTCCTCCCTCGCGCATCGTCCGGTTGCGAATCGATTTTCCAAGTTAGATGCAACAGCATGCGCACTCGCTCACTCCGATTCGAACGTTTCGCCAATTTGCCAAATGTTATTCGGATGATTGAACGTACGATATTCCGAATATACATACGACGAAAATATACGACGGACGAATCACGAGTTCCGTTCAGAAAGGAACTTTAATTCTAGGCCATTGGGTCCGTCGATTTCAGCTAGCATTACAAGGGCCGTATTATTAATTAATATACATATGTATGACGATTGAAGAGTGGTAATACCATTTTTTGTGTATTGTGTACCTGCTATTTTTGTTGGGGTGATAGAAGAGATTGATAATTTAATAATTTTGTAAAAGGAAATAGACAAATCCAAGCTGATTGGAATAAACAGTGGTATTTGCATTTGCATATGCACGTGTGATTCTGGTTGAGGTGGAGGAAAAGATTTAATTTTGTATCCATGCTGAAACGCTCAGACATAATCGTGATATATTTTAAGTATACTTTTACTTAAGATTAAGAAGTGAGTAATGTAGATCAAAAGTTGTATGTTTGCTTTATTTAGCATCATTTACATAGACATCTGCGTCATTTAAACCGTCAATAAGGGTGAAAGAAAGAAAGAAGAATAATGATAAGCGGTTTAGACTTGACCGTAGCAGTATAAGTATACATGGATGTGAGTATCATTTTAAAACTTGTCATAAGTTGATCAAAGTAGATTTGGGAGATAAAAAGCGCGGTGTTGGCGATGCGCCAGACAACGGATCGGCAACTTAAATTATCACATGCATTTAATATGTTATTTAACTTTCATACATTTTCTTCGTATAAGTAAACGTCATATACATAAGTTCACTGTAAAATGAACAAGCTATAAACCCAGCACAGAGTAAAATGACACATTGTTCTTCACAACGCCCGGGAAACCACAGGAGGGTTCCTTGTCAAGGAAAACCCCCACTAATTCTAGGTTGTAATTTTCAAATTGCAGGAAATACTTTCCTAGTGCTCCATTAGGAAAATTACTAACCCTCCGACCCTCATAGAGCAATATTCTTAGGTAATAATTTAAATTGAAAATGAACGATTCAAAAATAATACCAATGCTAGTTTCCGCGATAGAGGCCCACCCTCCCCTTTGAATGGTTGCTTTGAACTATTCATTGACACAATCAACATATTGCCACGTTCGAAAATAGACCTAATGCAACACGAGCAATAAACATGTTTTAGTGATGGTTCCACGTTAATAGGGAGCAAATAGTTAGGGGAACTTGGTTCTGTCTGATTTATACGAGTGACGCAACTCTATCTGTACGTTTACGTAGGACGGCACTACAAATTGAAGTGTCTTTGAAAATAATTATACACTAAACATAATTGGTTTATAAACACTTTTAATGAGGAATCGAACGAGGAAAAATATTTTTAATATACATTTAAGTATTACCTAGTACTGAGTTCAGTGTTGAAGTATCTAACGCTAATGCATTCATGTTTCAACTTAACTCCACAGGATAATAACTATATTCCACTCATATAAACAGTAATACATATATGATAACCAAGGTGTTAGAACCAGTGTAGTTCGACCCCCCGGTTGAACTACACCGCCACACCTAGTTCTAACTTGAAGCAGCTCTTGCGTTTCGGTGGAAGGGTGTGGTTCCCGGCTCACTTATTTATGAGGCGACCATCTTAGTCCTATTTTGGCCGAAGCCAAAGGTTTCACCGAAGGTGGTATTTTTAACCAAAGGCGGCCTACTTCGGTGGGACACTAATTCAGACACTTGCAAATAAAAAAGAAAAAATCTTTTATTCCTTCTGAGTTCTCGCATCATTATTTTTGCAAATTTATACGATATACACGCGACACGCGAAACTCTTGGTTTTATTATACATATAGTTTTCGAATAATTGTCCCTTGAATTATTTGGAATAACTGTGACCTGAACTTAAGATTGGTGTTACATAAAATCCTAGGATGTAATTCGTTACGTGGAAGAAAGGGAATCTGAGTGAACGGAGCAACAGGTTCTATTTAATCCTAGTCGAGATTGGCAAAGTTTTAGACATAGACTTACGATACAACTTAGCTAGTAATATGCAGACTCACAGCGACAATTTAGTACTCAGTAAAGACTAGGGTTGCCAGTCCTATTTGACAAAAATGGTCGAATGGTCAACAAGCCGGTCTGACACGCAGTAGGTCCCGGATTCGATTCCGGCCAGACAGATATCGGAGTGATGAGTTTAGATTTCTGTTCTGTGTCTGGATGTTTGTGTATCCGTCTTTGTGTATCCATGGCACCCACGACACAGGAGAAAATCCTAGTGTGCGGCTATGAGTGTAGAAAGCGTTCATTACTATGGAATATAATTAAATTATAATAAGTAAATACCTATTGTTGAAAAATTTGTCATAGAACACACAAATATTAATCGTATATATAATGTATATTCGCTATAACAGAAAAGATATTTTCATCGTTAATTCACATGTCGCGACTTTCGCTACGTAAACAGTGGAAAAGGTGTCAGTCTATGTTAAAGTAATAAGCGTGTGAAAAGAAAATGAACTAAAATATTTTGTTTTTGTGACATTATTTTATATTTTTCAAAAGCAAAGGTGCCAACCCTAATAAGTACTAAGGAGTGCATGTGTCGATTCACGTTCCATCAGTACAATCAGTTAAAAAAGGCGCAGTGTGCTCATTAGGCGCGGTTTTGACAATGACGTCCAATCGTCACGGACGCATCGATCTGGAACGGTTGTGGTTTGCCAAGTTATGCAGGATGCAGGACATTGTTATGAATTGTAACAGACAAAAACATTTTATAAATGTAATTTTTTGTCTCTTTGTCATTTATACATTACGAGCTCCTGCAGATCGGCCCGTTCGAGTCATGTACCACAGTAAGAAGTTTACTGTGTGTTAATCCAAACCATAGACTATCTGTGTGCTAAAATTCCAACCAAGATCCTGGAAGGAATTTTCTGAAACTTAAGCTCGTCATCGTCTTCTACGAGACGAGAAGGAGCGATACTGTTCAAGTTCAACACCAAACGGCACAACTTTTCAGACCGACAGTTCACGATACGATTGTTAATATTAAAAAAAACTGATTCTCAATTATTTTTATTATATGTCCCTTTCAGGCACCTTTATACGTCCAAAACGTATTTTCCACAACACCGCAATGGGTTCACTTGAAGAAATTGAGGAAAGCCACTAAGAACTGCGTACAATGGGAGCAGGAGTATAGTAAGTAGCTCAAGAGAATGCCTCCTTTGTTCTGGCAGGCGGCCAAAAGGCACCACTGCGCTGACATTGGAACCTTCACGACCTCTCGCTTTCTGCATATTGTGTACACCAACTCTTTGTTATTCCACATTTGTTTTTGGTGTGGATTTTAGATTTTTTGCATATCAAAAACCGAAATATACGTGAGTGGTTGTCTGTTACCTAATCCAAACATATTCTATTAATCAGAATATGATTGATATGTAATTAATTAAAACATACAAGTAAATAGCTATCATAATTTATTATTACAGGACTTAAAAGCATTAAGATAGTTCTAGTAATAATAACATAAATCATTAATAACATATGGATTATGATTTGCCAATTCTTCATTTAAGTGATTCAGTTTATACATGCTTAGTCGCTTTTAAGCCATTACGATACAAGGTATGAATCATATTAATGAAATTATAGAAACAATTCCACTTCACTTATAATTACGTGCAGGTTATTGAACCAAGCCTCTTAATGTTCTCGAGTGGTTACAAAGTTCTTGAGTATCAATATCATGAAGAGCCATTCGTGAAATGCTGCCAAAAATGTTCGCAATACAATCATTCAAGTTTCAGGAAGTATTCGAGCCACCTGGTATACTTGAATGACCATCCTCTGCCAAATGTTTGCGCAAGAAGAATTCTCCGCTTATAACACCGCTAAGTTAGTTTCTTACAAGGAGAAAGCAAAATCGGTTACGGTAATTAGCTCGTTCGAAAACGGAGCAACGCGTTATGGCATTATAATTATCACACACCAGTCAATTTAGTGGAACAGCGTAGGCGTTGAAACGTTGGAAACGAGTGTACACAGTATGGCTCTTTTTGCGCCGATCTCGCCACGCTGACGTCAAGACACTGTCAACATTAAATGGGTCAGTGGAGAAGGACGAATTACATTCGGATCAGCCGAAATTATTGAACTTTTGCGCGGCGACGGCCTTATTGAACCGGCACAATGGTACAATGAGATGATGACGAGAGTCATGGCGGTTTAAAATGAGAGATTTTCATGATCATTTTAAATAATCTGTCAGTTTCGTGAAAAGAAAAGGCTAAGCTGCAATTTTGTTCAAGTCCGTCGGTAAGATTAAATCAGTTGAATAATGTATTGACTACAATGTTAATGAACCTATTTAAAAGCGTGAAAAACGTCAAAGACCAAGAAATGTATAAAGTAAATCATAATCACAAGACGTGGATAAATCGCGTGGTCGCTTGAGTCGAAGACGTGTGGAATGATAAATTGGATATCTTATTTGGCTGCTTCCAAAGTCTACCTTTAACGCCAAGTTTATCTCGCCGCCAGATGTTTGCACGAACGCCACGGCGACGATTAAATAAACTTGAGTAACTTGTAGATTTATTTGCAATCCAATCAAATATACTTGTGATGCTGTTTTTATTGGACGGGACGTCGTCTTGGCACTAATGCAAATAAATTAAGTAGTTACCGATTTGTCTTCATTCAAAATGAAGCACTCAATCGAGTGGACGTATATTCAAATACTAACAATATAATATACATTAAATTTAATCAATAATCTACTCCAATGAGTTGTAGTGAGCAAATTGAGAGTACACGCTTCATTGCTAGTGTAATCATCTGCATATACATATCATTGGGCGGCGCAGTGGGTGCGGGTCGATACAGCTAAAGTTCGTGCGGCATGAAATTCTGTTCTGATCGCACACTAGACGAAATCCTTGCTCCAGTAATGCAGCCGGCGCGAGCGGTCCGCCCGACCAATGGAAATGCATGAAATTGGTAGAACCAATGTAGTTCGACAGGGGAAGTAAAACCGCCACACCTATTTCTAGCGTGAAGCAGTTCTTGCGTTTCGGTGGAAGGGTGTGGTTGCCGGCTCACTATTATAT
>DWNE01000585.1:0-27477 GCA_018249875.1 Cecropterus toxeus | reverse complement strand
CAAACAAAAGGAGTCTTAATTGATATGACCGCAACAAACATAGGTGTAGGGTAGCTTTAGAAAAATAATTCTTAATTAATGAAACATATGAAACGCCTACATTTATTTGGTTTATTATCATTTCAGAATATATTGAACTTCAAATAAATATGAGGGAAGTGTAATATTAAAGTATATTTGAAACCAACTTCACTAGGTCCTACAGAACTTTAGGAGGCACCAAAAGCTTAAGTGAAAGTTAAGGATTTAAAAGCCATTTATAACGAATAAGTTAATATCAGTTGAACATCTTATTCTTTGCTTCAAACATGATTCAAACATGACTTAATGCGAATTATGTATAACTCTAGGCTAATATTGCTCGTGTAATATTTATATACCAATCTTTGCAGAGACAAGTGTAAGAATCAACGCATCCAACGTCACGAATGGGCTTCCGGATTAGAAAAGTTTATGACTGAGAACAAAGGCTGGGGCGTTCGCACGAAGCATGAGATCAAATCTGGTGACTTCATATTGGAGTATGTAGGAGAAGTTGTTTCTGATAAGGAGTTCAAGGTAAGATTTAAATCAAATTCTAATCTATCAAATTTAATTTAAATCTGTAATATATGATAATGAAATTGCCGACTCTTCCACATTTCATGCATAGTATCTTATAGTTTCAAAATATATTTATTTAATTACAAATTAATTAATTTTATGAACATCAAATGACTAGATCAGTCGACTTAGTTATCGTTTCTCGCGGAACAAACGAGGCAGATATAATTGATTCAATCTTAAACTTGTATGTACGTGGCGAGCTTGTTAGCGATACGACTAAGGACTCCAATAATATTAAAAATATCTTTATGTATTACCGAGTTCAGCAATCCGCGTGTGAATATTACGTCATTCATATGATATTTTATCCATATGCCATTTTATAGGAAAAATATAAATATGTGATGAATTGGATGACACCTACAATGGTAGGATCTTAGCATTAAGTAGTGCGAGTTATATAATCTAGTTCTAGACATAAGTATAAACCACCTTTATCCAGGAGCGAATGGCGACACGCTACGCGCGTGACACTCACCACTACTGCCTGCACCTGGACGGCGGGCTGGTCATCGACGGCCACCGCATGGGCGGCGACGGCCGCTTCGTCAACCACTCCTGCCGACCCAACTGCGAGATGCAGAAGTGGACCTCTAATGGTGAGCGATTGACACACCACCGTTTAATACATTAAAGCCGTGTTTGTTGTGTTCTCGACACCTATTTCTGTCTAATAAAAAAGACGCTTTCTACACTCATAGCCCCACATTAAGATTTTTACTTGTGTCGTGGGTACCATGGACATACAAATGAAATGTCTTTATTTTGCATAGGCCTATGGGGGCACTTACAAATTGTCACTTACAATATTTTTCTTACGCTACCACCGGATCGAACACGACCACAAAGGCGAATACTCTCTTAATTCATCATTCAGATGTGTGTCTGAAGGGGTTTGAAGGGTGTTGTAAGTAAGACATACCTCTCCAATACATTCCAACTTAGTCCTCAGAGGTTGCAACGCATCTGTGGCTAACCACAGGTAAGACTGATCTCATCTGGGATTGATTACAGATGTCCATGGACGGCAGTGGCCACTTACGGTCAGGTGGAACTGCATTTGCTACTTCCATATTATAAAAAAAAACTCCTTGACTCTTTGCTCGATTATTAATAAATTACCAATTAAGTTCCTAATGCACTCTAATTATTTTACAGGTACATTCAGAATGGCGCTGTTCGCACTGCGAGATATAGAACCGGGCGAGGAATTGACTTATGATTACAATTTCTCCCTTTTCAATCCAGCAGTTGGCCAAGTAAGTACATTTTAGTTTATTCAATTCTTAGTAAATACTCTTATATTTATGTCATCGCCTATATAATTGTTGTGTAGATTGTTCACGAAAAAGTATTTTTCTAGCCTTGCAAATGCGACTCCGAAGACTGTCGCGGCGTTATCGGCGGTAAATCGCAGCGTATTACTAAACTGCCGGTGAAAACGCAATCGCGGACTCCATCAAACGCGTCTAACCAGTCGCAAGGATCCAACGGGAATCAACCACGTGTCGGTCGGCCGAGGAAGGCGGTGAAATGCAATAAGAAATCCGAACAGCCGAGCATCACCGCGTGCGAAGACAAGAATATGACGATACTGAAATACCAGCAACATCTGAACAAGTTATGGCAGGAGCCTCAAGTTAAGCCGCTCACAGCAAAGGAAAGGAATTTGGTCAAAGAGAGGCATTGCTTCTTGTTCAGGAATTTGGAGAATGTAAGTGAACACTATGTTTCAACGTTTTATTTTGTCATTCGAAATTAATGTCTGTTTTTAAATTAAATCCACAAGAATGTGTGCAATCTGTTAACATAATGACAACTTTGCTGTCATAATGCATGTTTCATTATCATATAATCTTTCTGTAACTTTGTTTATTTGTTGTAGATTTCTTATCATATTTGTAAATTTAAATAAATTTTCATTAATTATAAATAAAAAACGAACTTAATTAACTTAACTTTAACTTTCGTAATACTCAAAAATGATCTCATAAAAATTTTGTTACTAGAAAAGTAATATAATGTGAACAATTTCATAGTTGATGTGCCATTGATTTAATTTCTTTATAACATAATCAAATCATATTATGGCTTTTTCGTAATCATCAGTATGTTTCAATACGTCAGGTGCGTCGTACGAGGGAACGGATGAACATCCCCCTGTCTCCCCCGTCCCCCCCGTCGGCCGCGGCGTGCCAGCCGCCCGCGCCCGCCGCCATCAACGTCAACCCCCTGGCATTGCCCGACACCATGAACCCAGAAGTGTTCCTCAAGAGACTGCAGGCCATACGAGCGTCCAAGGAGGAGGGATCCAAGGAACTCCTCAAGTTGGAAGACGACCCCGCTCAGACGATCAAGGAACGCTTGGCGAAGGTTTTCAAGGCGATCTACAATGTCGTTGTTGCGGTTAAAGGTACGAAATATAATGTAAATTATCCTTTTTATGACATACTGATGAGAGTGGATTCATTCGTAATGCAGAATTATTGCGCACGGCCGACAACTCATCGCCAATAATAAAAACTGCGTCCGAGACCCTAATATTCTCTCTGTAGCACACTGTTGTACATAAATATTTAGCAAACCATAACACAAAACAAGAATAACTAGACTAACTAAACGACCGAAAAGATAACTAACTATCATTGAACCGTACATTTCCTTGTACAGATGACGAAGACAATCTAGTAAGCACACCACTACTCAAGCTGAAAGCGGACCGTAACAAGGAAGCCTCTTGTCCTGCGGATCTCAGCGCTCTCGAGGCGAACATCGAAGCGGGCCGCTACGACACCGTGGCTCAATTCGATACAGACGTTAACGCGTTGTTCTCGAACGTGATCAGGGAACACGGCCGATTGTCGAACTTGGGTATCGCTGCGGTGCAACTAAAGAAGGTAAGAATTAAGGGTTTTTTTTTATTTGTTCTTGGTAGCCAATATTTTTTTATCCGACTGTATGTATGTATATTTGTTTGTTTGTATTCCAACCATTTCTTCGGCTACAGCCCAAACGGCTTGACGGATTGTGACGTATGGCATATTATTAGAATCTCTCACTTTGGAAAGTGACATAGGCTACCTATTTTTTATTCTATCATAATACATTTACTTGACTATTTTGACAAAAAAATCATATTATACATCTTTATGAACAAAAAATCGTTTTGGGCAGTCGGTTTTTTTAGTTTTAATTTTTTAACGATGTTTCTAGTTTTTAAGACAATTTCCTAATTGGTAAATTGTGGTATAGTGTATAATTGAACTTTCCGTAACTTGTCAAGAGATGGCGTTATTGGTATTCTTAATCACCGTCTTGAAGTTTTCTTAATATTTGGTATATTATACAAGCTTTGAACTACTAACAACTAGCTTGACAATTAGTCTGACGGAAGATCAGTATTTACCAACTTTTATCAAATTTCATGAATAAAGCTATATTTATTGTGATTGGTTTATACTTTGCTACATCAAAAATCATATTTCTAGGCGTATAACGCTGCGAAAGCGGACGTCGTGGAATTGCTCACCAAAATACTAGGCAGTTCTGAGTCACTACCGCCTGGGTTCGTCCAGAAAGTGAAGGCTGGTGAGTAACTTATATTTAAATCGTACAGTTATCGATATATTATAGCACATATTTATGTAAATTGATTTTCTTATTTATATATTACTTTTCTGCTTGTGAGAAAACTTAATTTAGTTTAGTTAGCTAAGATAACTAAGATTTTGGTAATTTAATGAAACAATAAAGAAAATATCTATTATTTATAACACAAACACGAAAATAAAATATGAAAGGAATCATGTTTATAATCAAGAGTGTTAATGAAGAGTTAAGGAAAATTGAATTATTATCAAAGAATTAAATGTGAATGCTATAAAAAGTCTTACTGTTCACATTCAATTCTTTAACAATATTTTCTCAAGTCTTCTTATCACTCTAGTATAAAATTGTGTGTTTTTTGGTATTTGCATAATAAATATTAGTAATTTTTTTCTATAACCTCTTTAATTATACAATAGTTTCTCGATAGCTACTAAAAAATCATATTTACTATAGTCAAAAATACTAATTCTAATATGGTTGTCGTCAAGCTTTCTTTTAACGTATTCCTGTCATGTCGGATCGCTTTCTTTTCACGTTTACACGTCATGTCCGCTTGCTTTGTCTACAATTGGTAATGTTCATTCGTTTTGCGACGTTAACAGAGGAGGTGATAATGTGCATCTGCGGGCTGCACGTGGAGGAGGGGCTGATGGTGCAGTGCGGCGCCGCGCGCTGCGGCGTGTGGCAGCACGCGCGCTGCATGCGCGTGGCCGACACCGCCGACAACCACTACTGCCACCACTGCGCCGCCGACGCCACGGTACGACGGACGCACACACTCATTTACGATCATATTAACGCTTTCTACCAATATTTAAAATCATTTTTTCGCTTTTTTTTTAGTAATAAACTCATTAGAAATAGTTTACATGTTAAAATCTCTTAACACTTATTTTATTGAAAAGTAATGCACAAAGTAAATTCCACACTAGTATGTTTAGTATTATCATAAATTCTAAGTTGTAAAGTATCAGTTGTAGTAGAAATAAAGGGTATTTTTATTTTATTTAATTTTATAAACGCTTCCTACACTCATAGCCCTGTGGCGACCTCCCGCTACTTATCGAGAGAGATGACGTCACCGTATTCTGAAACGCACTATCGTAGTTTTCTCAATATGGCGCATATATACAAGTTCCGATCAGAGACTGTCGGAGCATAGCTGCTCCCCAGGCATGATCACCTAGCTTGGCGGAAGATCTCACTTTGCCAAAGCCCCACAGTAGGATTTTCTCCTGTGTCGTGGATGCCATTGACACTCAAACACGAATACATAAACACCCAGACCCAGAACCGAAATCTAAACTCATCATTCATATTTCTGTCTGGCCGGTGATCGAACCCGGGACCCACTGCGTCTCAGTCCGATATGGTGGCCACTCCGCCACGCGGGTCGTCAAACGTCACGATTATATGCACATACGCTCCCATACACATTTACTCACACATGCACATACACTCACACAAGCCCACATAAACTCGCATACATATACGTTCACACTCGCACAAGAATCTATGTAAGGTTTTATTCCACAGGCAAAACCGGTTTTGACGTTATAATAGCACTAATCCGGAAGATACACTAAATCCAATTTATTTCTCAAACGTATCAATACATGTATGACCAATGTCGTTGATAAATTGGTAACAGTAAGCACTTGTATTGATTTAAATGCTCATGTATGCTTGTCTGCTACTTTAATTTTATAAATCGTGTGATCCAATAAAATGCGTCTTCCTGTCAACTATATTATGATTACTACGTTTCTTGTGGCAGGTTGATCGCGAAATACCTTTAGACGATTATACGGAGGAAGGTCACCAATTCTACTTATCACTGATGCGCGGAGACTTGCAAGTGCGTCAAGGCGACACCGTGTACGTGTTGCGAGACATTCCCATAGACGACAAACATCCCGATGTCAGCCAGAAGAACGGCGACAAGGCGGAGTCTCCGAAGACCAAGCGAGTCGATAGGAAGAAACTCAAGAATATCAAGGGGAAAGAGAAGGAAGATGCTTCTACGCAAAATAAGGTTAGTTGACAATGAATTTATACAACTCGATGGAGTTTAATGGTTTGGTTTCCATACTTTGCATTTGCATTTGTATTTTTTTATAAAAAAAGGTTGAAGAGATTTGTTACATAATACAACATATCTTTATATTTCTGCACGTTTAGAATATGCGATTTAAGAGTATCTTAACAAACACTAATAGAGGCAGATTCCGTGGTCATATTATGAATTGAATAAAATGTCTAATATAAATTTATTATACATATACATAATCAGAATAATTACACATTAGTTGTACATTCTAATTATAGTACATTGTAACTACAATTCCTAGTCGATTTAAAAAAAAAATAGTTATAAAGTCTTAAGACTGGATTTTTTTTTTATTACTAATACTATATTCACAGGAGGGTGAAGTACGTAAACACACGTACCAGACCATCGGCGAGATACCAGTGTCTGAACTGGATATATTCCGAGTGGAGCGTCTGTGGAAACACAAGGACACCCAGGAGAGATATGTCTACGGGCACCACTACTTACGCCCTCACGAGACGTTCCATGAGCCCACTAGAAAGTGAGTAACATGCAATTTAACAAAATAAGACTTTCTACACTCATAGCCCCACAGTGGCATTTTCTTTTGTGTCGTGGGTGTCAAGGATACACAAAGACCAATACACGAACACCCAGACCAAGAACTGAAATCTAAATTCATCGCTTACATTTCTGTCTGGCCGGGATCGAACCCGGGACCCACTGCGTGTCCCGCCACGCGGCTCGTCAAATTCAGTACATTATTTATACGCAATATTCCTATACATTTAAAATGTATAATCTGTTATTTTTGTATTTAATATCGTATATTAGTATTCCCTAATTTCATATTTCTTTGGGGAGAGTATTTTATTATATCTACGTAATTGTTTTTTTATTTACTACCGCAATAAAGACATAGAGACGAACTCGAATATTATAAGCAAAAATATAAGAATGTTATGTTTGAGCGTACTTATCAAAGTTTCTTGAATTGTATGAAAAAATGTATATTTCTGTAAAATCACTGAATTTGACTATAAATCAGGTAGCATATAGTTTTATTTCACATTATTTTTTCAGATTTTTCCCTAATGAAGTGATGAGAGTGCCACTTTACGAAGCAGTGCCAATTGAACTAGTGATGTCACAGTGTTGGGTTATGGATCTGAATACGTATTGCAAGGTATGACATTTTATTTTATTGATTATAGATATCGCTCAGTACAAACTGCTTACTTTATTCTGGCCTCGTTTGTCACGTGCGTTTTTTTTTGCCACTTTGAAGTAAAAAACTTAGTATGCAGTTCACCTGATGGTAAGTGGTGACTTAGCCCATATACGTCGAAAACCAAAATCATATAGAACACGGATTCTACTCAAAGTTGATCACATATTCGTTGTTACTTCCGAGAACTGAGATAGTCGCCTGATGTATATATGTAACTGAGCCGATAACCATATACTTCCACCTCACGCAACTGTTTCACGTACAAATTGGTTTGGCGGTAGCACCTCCCCGGTCGAAATACGTTGGTTCAAGTATTATGTAACGCAATTTGGGGGGCGGAGGGGGTCTTGTAAAACGTTACGACGCCTTACATCTTCTAGTACTTTACGTAAGAAATTTGTGACTTATAGGAAAAACTGGTTCCGTGACGTTCAGGTTGGGGGGAGGGGGGGGGGGGAAGCGGGGGTGCAGAAAAACGTTAGGGCACGTTTCAGGGGGCGGGGGAGGAAGGGTCAAATATCTTCAAAAGTTGCGTTACGTAATACTTGAACGTTCCCTTGCATGTTCGCTACAGTTAATTATATTGCAGGGTCGGCCGGTGGGCGCGACGGAACAACACGTGTACATCTGTGAACTGCGAGTGGACCGCACGGCGAGATTATTCACGCGCGTGTCTCGTCCTAAGTACCCCATCTGCACCAAGCCGTACGCTTTCCATCACTTCCCCGCACGGCTTAGGATCACGAGGACTTATGCGGTAAGTACTGGATACAGTCAATGAATCGTTTGTTTGCATGAATATTGGTATAAAGATCTTACATTTATAATATTACAGATAGTGTTATATTATCCTGCCATTATGGCATGAAAAACATAACACATACACATAATAAACTTAGACAATTTATATAATTTACAATTCGAATAAAGTTGTTATCAAATAGCCAATGTCAACATTATTTTTCAATTATATTTTGCCTGCGATGGTCTGGATGTGACACACTAAATGTTTGTAGACATAAATAAATTTATTGAAAATCTATTCCGCATTTGATATTATGTTGATATTTTATAGTATCTTAGATACATGTGTGATGTTATTTCTCCAAATTAAATAGATTTAAAATTTGTGTTTCAATTATTTCAGTCTGTAATTTTCTTTGTTTAAATCAATGCAACGTTTGACAGGAATTACACAAAAAATCCATTATTTGTCTTAATCTCACTCTTACTTATCACACAGCCGCATGAGGTACTGCCAGAATATCTCAAAGGCAGAGCTGGGAAGAACTTCGCCCCGCCAGACAAGACTATCAAGAATACTCCCGATACTAAGAAAAAGCCAGTCGCCGTGGCAATACCTTCCAATACAAAGGTAAAATTTACTGGATTTGTATTTTGGAAGACATGAAGCAACTTTTTTTTTATAATATTCAAGTTGTAGACGAGCAGTCCACCTGATGGTGAGCGGTCATTGCCGTCCATAGACATCTGTAAGCAACATCATATAGAACAGGGGTTCTACCTGAAGTTAATCACAGTTGCGAGGTTACTCCCGAGAATTACAACTGCAACTGCTGGCAACAACAGTTTCCCATCAAAATGAAGTAGCAACGCATATGCGATCTACTTTAATTAATACGTCCTTTATTGGGTTTATGTCAGAGATGGCCATGAGCGGCAGTGGCCACTTACTGTATGCTCGTTTACCACTTCATATTAGTTATTGTAAATGATGCGTGCAGAATGTAACTGTGGCTATTATATATGTGAGTTTTCTCAACATCGCGCATATATATAAGTTCCGAACAAAGCCAGAGTTTTATACGGCGAATAGACGTTTTTAAAACTATGGATATATTATATATTCACAGAACTTATCAGCGGCAGCTCGTCGTGAACAACAAAAGGAGCGCGTGAACAAAATCGCCCGACGATTACTGTCGCTCGGCGGTAATCGCGCGCCGCTCGACGCTTCGTACCTGCTCGCTCGGCCCGCGGTGCGAGCCACGTCGCGGTCGGCCCCGAACGCTGCACGTTCCGCTCCGAGTGCTGCACATCCTGCCCCGAACGCTGCACGGTCTGCCCCGAACGCTGCACCTCCTGCACTGAACGCTGCACGGTCTGCCCCGGAGGTTGCGCGTCCTGCTCCGGCCGTCGCAGGTAAGAAACGATAGATACTAATTAGGTGTTGATATTATATGGGATCGAATGTTTAGTGTATCGTACACGTTGTAATTACATGTCGTGGAGGTTAGCAACTGGTATAGTTAATATTAACGTGACGTGTAATAAAAAAAATGTTACGTATTTCGGCGTTATTTTTTTGTCAATGTTGTATACATAATTCACGAGAAAATACAGATTTTTTTTCACTACTTTCTTCCGTGAATGATGGAAATGATCACGTGAGGAAATAACGCATAAATGCGTAAACAGTTTTGAAAGATGCGAGACGAAAATTGTTTCTTTGCGATGTAGATCTCTTAAATCTGCATCCATCACTTCACTACGTTTTAAGTTATTAACAATTGTACGATGTTTTTATCTTTGTGAATGTCCATGGCACCGAAAACACAGAAAAAAGTCTTAGTGTTTGGTCCAAGCGAGTAGAAAGAGTTTATATAATATGGTAACGTTTGTCCCCCAGCCGCGAGTGGCACGCGGGCGCAGCGTCGGCCGCGGCCGCGCGCCTCCTGACCCCAGCGCGCGTGCGCCACCTGCCTGCAGGCGCGCTGACGCAGCACTCGACAGCTGCCTGCAGGCGCACTGACGATGCCGGCCACCCGCCTGCAGGCGCGCCGACACCGCTGTCTGCCTGCAGTCGCGCTGACGACGCCCGCCACCAGCCTGCAGGCGCACTGACGACGCCGACCACCCGTCTGGGGGTGCACTGATACCGTGCGCCGCCGCCTGCAGGCGCGCTGATGCAGCAAATGCGAGCCGCCTGCCGCCGTCCGGCCGATGAGCCCGCTATCGCCGTTTTTTTGTATCCCTACCGTAATATGTGACATTTAGATACAAAAGTATAATCTACCGAGCGATCGGCAATAATTTTCTAAACGCCGCGCAAGAATACATTTATTCTCGAAAGCATTATGTTTCGATTCACGCTGACAACTGACACCATGTTGACTACAGACTAGTGACATTTCAAATACACGCGAGGAAATTATTTTCGAATTCGTATTCGTGCTTATTCGTTAGTATACTGCAATTCGTCAAATTCTGACAAATTTGAAGCGATTACTAATATATAAAGTTGGTTGTACTTGTATTTGTAGTCACCACTAATCTTTGTCGAATTGTCAATCTGTATTCATGTGCAGGGTTTACATATTCGTCATTACTCGGCGGCTTGTTCATATTAATGGCATTAAAGCGCAACTCGAACTCTACTGATTTCTTACAAATACTTTGCAACCTTAGAACCACAATGATGTAAGTGCAAAAAAAATAACTGACTTAAATAGATAATATAAATACCGCTAAATTAAAGTATTTTCTATTTCGAATTGAAAAAAATATAGAGGTAGCACTCCTCATTCTAATAAATTTTGTCAAGTCTGTGGTATTTGTGTCATTGTAACTCTAAAGGTGCAATATGATTTTCAAGTATTCGGTCGACGAATCCATATTCAATATCAGCATATCAAAGACTCCATGAAATATGGTATCCTATGATAATAAATTGAAACCGGTATTTAGTATTCCCCGCAGCTAATTCCGTTACTAATAACTAGAACAAATGAATATGAAATAGTGTCAAAATGTCAATCGATCTTAATTTTACGTGAGATCAGTAAACAATATTAAATGTTTGTACTAGTATTAAAATTATCCGTGATTATGTCCGTTTTAGACGAACACCATTTGCCTTAGGAAGGGTCTGCATTGCCTGGGTCTAATACCCACGTTAAATTAGCCCTTCAAACCAATCGCTGCCAGTGATAACCACAAGATTGCGAATTCTGTTTCGTAATTTCTCAAACTCAATCTCCGACTTATCCAAATAATCCTGACTTTTATCATCTTGAATATATCTGTATTACGTATTCCATGTGCTTCATGGATTTATTACGATAGTAACTACTACCCGTTCGCGCCAAGTTTGCCGCTGTCGACGTGACGTCAAATATGTAGTAGCGTTAGCAACAAAAACAGGTTTGAAAAATATATATTTATTTGTTGTTACGGATTAGATACATTTTTATTATAAAAATCATAAAAAATTAACCTTTTTTCACTTATTACGGTATTATGTATGAACAGGTTTTTTTTTTCATTTAAAAAAACGTCATGATCTTTAACTCCATATAACGACAATCACTCCGTAAAGTCTTTTCTTTACCCATAGTTCTTATACGGAAAATAAAACAAACAAATATCGCGAAAGCTGAGTAATATTAAGTTGTAGCATAAGTAATAATTTCACGCGTTTACGGCGATTACGTTGCCTTCGATACTTTTACATTTTAGGAAGACTGAGAGGTGTAGTGAGGGGGGAGCCGCATTCCTTTGACCGGCAAACTTAGCGCGGACTGGTAGTACAATTGAACATGTCTTTGCAAGTTGCTTTCGATGAAGCCAGTCAGTTTTCTTTGACCTAAAACTCACTTTTGTGACAACTTTCCCTTGAAAGAAAACACCACGTTGAAGCTTCCAATATACAACCTGAAAGTAAGATGGTTAATATTAGGATAGAATACACACATATACACAAACTCTACAATGAATACTGTTTATAAGATGGATTTTGAAATACATACATTCCTTAGGATTTGTTGGCACAGGACAATAATGATGGTAGGCCAGTTGGCCAGACGTATGAAAGCATCACGGTAATGAATCTCGCGCAGGTTTTGTAAATATTTATAATATCGTACACGATGGTAAATTTAATATTTTTGTATAAAGTAAAGTATGAAGTATATTATTTACTTACTTTTGTATAATAAACTTATTATATGTTGCTTTCGCTCATACTTTCGTGACCATTTTTAATTTATTAAATAAGTTATAGGTCGAAATGTTTAATCTATTTTTTGTCTTATATAATAGCAATGTCAGGTATAAGTAATTTTTTAGTATTTTGGTACTTATGCTGGTTATATGACAGCAAAGTGTCGTTTAAGTTATAGTTATATTTTTATATAGGTTAAATATTGTTATATTATAACAATAAAATAAAACGTTAGATTAAATTAATTACTATTTAACGACCACTGGTGCGAACTGATGTTGAGTGTTGAAAAGATTTAATAAAGGTTAGAGCAGTCAAGTTGTTTGGAGGTTGTTAATGTAATATTAATAATTATTGCTTTAGTTATAACTATCTTCCGATATAGTTAGTTATTTCATCTGGTCAGTGAAACACAACTACAATGAGTAGAATAAATGCACTGCGATCATGCCTTATATCATACTAAAATCTCTCTATATTTTTTATGTGTTTAGCGCGTGTAAGTTGTAAATATTATGCGGTAAGGAGGTTGATTGTTTTATTTAAAATAAAAATAATATATTGGTTAATGATGGGTTGAAACAGCCGGAAAGTTTGTCTGCTATGTCTCTTCATGCACGCAGGCGGTGTCGCCGGCCCTTCGATATTGTGATCACGGAGAACAAATTGTTTTTGTTTCTAATTTATTTGTACAATACTGTTAGTTTTTGACTATTTCTTAATCACTGAGTTTGGTATAAAGTCCTTATTTAACATTTACTATAAGTTTTTTTTTATATACTTTTGCTATTATGCTTTTACAAGTATAATGCTATTTAAAAGGAAATGCGATGAAGTGGAGCTAAAATAGATTAAGAATTGATCCCAAAATCTAGTACAAAAGTCCACCGAAATGCCCTCGTGAAATCTTTATACTCTACGATTTATCATTGTTTAAATTAATTAATTAATTATTTACTGGAAAGGCATCTACAAAGTGACACATTTTGTTACGTCAAAGTAGTAAAGTATTAGACAATTCATAGATAATATTGTTGAATGTTGTAAAGTATAATAAATCAAGAGATTTAAGTATTTTATGCTCACTGTTCGATTTATTATACGTTTTGTATGCTTGCACAAACTGTATGCACATTGAATATATTTAGCTAGCCAAGTAATACACTTCACACAGAAATACACTTCCACCTGATGCAACCGTTTCCCTCTGTAACTTCATTCGTAATTGTACTTAATAAACGTAATAGATTCCAATAGTCAATAAAGTAATATTCTTAGATATAGATAATTCCAGCTTTTGTGTGATTATAATGTTTGATGTTGATTAATATTTATTATCCGTAACATGTATCAGTAATAAAAATTTTGGGATCAAAATTATATCTTGCGTTTTTGGAAATTGGAATTCGAAAATATCTAGATCATTTCATTTACTTGAATCTTTACTCTCGTCCCATTAAATAAGATTTTTGATTAGTTAATAAAATATATACTTAGATAATATAATAGATGAAAATGTTAAAACCACAGATGTTGATTCAAATAGCGCTTCAGAAAGTAATGTAATAATAAATGAAGTATAATTTATTAAGTATGGAGCTCTGGAAAGGTTCAGGTAAATGGAAATTTAAAACTATTTTTTTGGAGAATCTGTTAATAATTTAATAATATTGAGCAGCTTTACTATTTGTATTTAGAAATTTTGTTTTAAGATGCCATTTGTTGTAACTCATGTTTTAATATTAAATTAAAATGAAATTTAATTCTTGTTTTATTTGCAAAGTAAATAAAATTTTAAAAATTAAATCCCTTTTATTTTAAATCAAGGTTGAAGGGATGAAACGATACGAGCAAAGATACGATACAAGTACTAACTCAATACTTTCCATTCGATACAGAGTATTAGTATTGATAATTTGAAATAAGTGTCGAGTAGGTATCGGTCTACACGATACAATAATGTCAAAAGTACAAACTCGTGTCGTATATAACGTACTTTAAAAAAAACATACATGATCCTACCACATTAACGTGTGTAACGATGCATAAGGTTATATTCCAAAACGGGGCAGTAAACACTGCAACCAGAAATCAAACAATTGTAACGTAATGGTGGTGAGATGCTCTAATATGGTGAGGTGCGGTGACGAGGGAGGTGAGGTGAGGCGAGGGGGTGTGGTGGGGAGAGTAGAGGTGTGGTGATTGTCTATGGACAGAGCCATTGTAATTTTACAAAGAAGAATAAGAAAAAACATGATTGGAATAAATCATTGTCAAAAGAGTATTTTTCTGGTGTCCTATTTTATAGCGTTATACAATATTTTGGGAGCACTACAATACTGATTTTTGACGTGTAACGTCTTATAATTATTAATCGATGAACACCGTCTGCACGCACGAAAAAGTGTCACGTTCCCCCTGAGCCTGAGAGCGTGCGAGAGCGCGACAAAGAGACGATCGACCTACCGGCATGTGACGCATCTATTTCTCTACCTCTACCATACGAACAAATTGTAATTTTCAATTAATGTTTTATTATACACAAAATGATAATAATTCAGTGATAATATAATTCAATTCATAAAAGTACACAATTTTTATTAATACAATACTATAACGTAAAATTATCATCCGTAAAACATACAGACAACCATATTTTTTATATAATTATTTTCAAAACTTGTATACCTACTCGTATCGATACTTGTTACGTTATTAGTTGAATTTATTCTAAACAAAACAAAAGAACGATCGATTGGAGTAAGTATCAATACTTTACGTCCGATACTCTATTATACATAATTTCTATTTTAATATGTATTACGATTGTAGTACTCATTTTTCTCTTCACTTTAGGTGGTCAGGTGTTATAGGTGTTATAAATTATTTATGTACCTACAACCACTCAGCACGCCACTTCGTTAACATCTGATATGACTGACCCGCAACATTTAAAAAGGTTACCTACCGATACTTGTTTTAGATAATAGATAATCTGAATACGTTAGCATGTTTATTAAAAATGAAAAATATAATTTAAAAATATTTTTATTAATAAACGAGATTGATACAGAGAAATCAGAGAATACATTTAGGTAAGTATTTAAAACATTTTTCAATGTTAAAACTCAGTGGCGGATCTACATTTGCCACCAAGCTACCACATTTGTCGCTTCCCTGTTCAGTGCCGTCCATTATGGGATTTAAGACAGCGAAAAATAAAGGTCACCAAGATGTTGTCGAAGGCCATTGAGCTTTCTATGCCATTGGTTTTAGTATAATATTTGCTGCCCTTGGCTCCAGCTTACTCCACCCTTGGACGCACGCGTTTTCAATGAGATCCACGTCCTCCGTCAGGGGGCTGATCCCTTTAACGTAGAGACGGTCGAAGCGCTTTGGAGAAGAGCCAAATGGCGCAATTTGAGATGCTAGCGTGATCGACTTCAGGAGCCACGTTGTGTGCGCCAACGGGCGGTTGACGACATCCTGCCTATCTTTCCAGCTTGGCAAAGAAGCAATGGTTGAGTGACCTACCGTCTGACTCAGATACTCACCGGACATGGTTGTTTCGGTCATTATCTGAAAAGGATAGGAAGAGAAGTGACGGCTCTCTGTTATCATTGCGGGCACGACAACGATTTCGCACATCACACCCTCAAGTTCTGCCCAGCATGGAAGTCTAAGTGGCGGATCCTCGATTAAAAAGTTGGAGGTCTGGGACGACACGATCAGCTTCGACAACGACATTATTTCTGCGAAGGAATACGCCGAACGTGCCAGAGAGCGAGCTGCGTCCCTGTAGTTTTTTACGACGGTATGCGACCACAAATACCACCGTCATTCCCGAGGTGGCTTGGATGGACGGTTTGTGCTTTTACTCTCGACGCCCGCAACCCCAGAAGCCCCCTTTTAGTCGCCTCTTACGATAGACAGAGGATAACGTAGCCTACTCCCGGAACAACATGGACGAATAAGATAGTACCTACCAAAAGACATCAAATATGATTCGTATAAGTACATTATTTTATAGGTAATATTTAAATATAAGTATAATTGAAGTGCACGCATACTTGCTTAACCAAATCTTTGTTCTCAGGTTTGCTGGAAGGAATAAAAACAGGACATTTACACTAAATGTTCACTTCGTGTTCATTGATATAACTTCTTATATCTTTTGTGTCTGCTATTAAGTATAATAATATGTAACATAATTTTGGTATTGCCATAAATTGTTGTAGTCTTCTTATTTTACATTTGGTGCGTTTTTGGTGACAGTCAGTAATATCTTTCATACAAAACTCATTACTATTACTACTTCTATAAATAAATGTAAGGAGAAATAATTTGCATGCTTTTTTGAATGACTAAACAGCTTTTTTCCTACAGATGGAATGAAACTAATATCAATGCACTAACTGTAGCGTAGAGCGTGGTGTCTATTTACCTAGAAAAGTTGTCAGTGGGGCGCAAAAGTTGTTTGGTCTAGATATATTTTTACATGACAAAGCAACGGTACACAGAGTCGGTTGGTTGGCGGCCGATCAATAATCTGGATTAACATTGACCTTAAATATCAATTTAAGTTTACGATTTCTCCTGGGCGGCGTCGTCTGGCCCCGGCGGCCGCGCGCTTGGGGTCACTCGCAATGAGAAGATTGCTCGGCGTCCGCCCGCATACGCCAGCCAGCTCATGCAGTCTATACCATGCTCTACTTACACCTAGACTGGCTCTTTACACCTCATTTTTATTACTACTTCATAATGAAACACTGAATCATTTTAGCGAATTTCTTTCTTTACTTATACCTTTACATATAAAGGGTCATCTATAAATTACGCCACATAAATTTCCCGACTCTTTCAGCCCTCCCCGTCCTTGTTACAGCTGGTCACATTTGTGAAAGAAATTTGTTTGAAATGTGACGTACTCCTGTCCACCCTTAGTCACATCATGTTAAACTTCATTGACACCCTCCTCCCCTTTTTCTTGTGTTTTAATTTATGGCTGACCCCTAAAAGGATTCCTTGCAAATATATTAGGTTAACTTGTACTCATTTCGTATTGTATGTAATGAGTAGAACCAAATAATATTATGTATCTTATACTAATACTACTTAATATTCACATTGAATTTATACTGTTAAAGAGGTTTATAGTATCACGAAAAGCAAATTATCTTCGGTTACCATTGACATACGTACTAATTAATTAACATGTTAATGTATGCTACATATTTAACAATCTGGAAAAAGAATAAAAGTAATATATCTTATAACTGGACGATTAATAAATAAAATGTCAATTTATAATAACACACACTTATAATAATACGTCGTTCCAACTTAAAGAAGTGGAACTAAGATTAGAGAAGCATTTTATTTAAGCTCTCTATTTTATTTCGTACTCATATAACTAACTACCTATACCTATATATAACCTACGTACAAGAGAAATAATGTACCTGCATGTAAGTTTCCGCATTTTTTGAAATAAAAGTTATCGATTAACTATGACTAATTCTATTAAACAACTAAGTATTAAATATTTTACTTATATTTATTTAATTCTGTTATTTAAATACAGGTAACATTCATAAACATCAACTTTTACTGTTAATAACGTTTGAACTACGTTAATCTGGTCACGTTTGAACGGACTTCATTCGGAAAAAGCAAAAAAATGTGCGTGTCGTTGAATCAGAGTAGTAATTGTGTATATTGTGTGTGAACGGAAGTATGTGATTGCCCGCAAATAATGCGCCACCGGCGCGTCAAGTTTCCTTACTTACGATCATGTGCGTACTTTATGACTGTAGGTACATTGCATGCTCGCCGTGTTAGGATATTGAAAGAAAATACAATTATTGAGTACATAGGCTTGTTAACGAAAATAAAAAAGACGAATTATTTAGTGTAGGCTATAAAATATAGGTTTTTTTTATTGGATCGAAGTAGCAAACGAGCATGCAGACCACCTAATAGTAAGCGGTAAAACTGCCGCCCATGGACATCTGTAAGCAACTTCATATATAACAGAGGTTCTATCTGAAGTCGATCACAGATGCACTGCTACTCCTGAGGACTAAGATGGTTGCCGCATATACAAGTGACCCGCAACCAAACCCTTCCAACAAAACGCAAGGACTGTTTTACGCTAGAAATAGGTGTGGCGGTGGTACCTCCCCGGGCGAACTACAATGGTTCTACCACCTTTTAATGTTTAGATGATTTTATGTAGGTATGTATGTACCAACTTTGGTAAAAAAGAGAACGGTTGTGTTATATGCACTATATACTGTACTATGACTTAAATTGACCTAATAGGTAACATAAAAAAGCGTGAAATAAAAATTACGTAGATATTTTTCCTTCAAAAAACTAAACAAAATGTTCTTTTTAAAACATATAGAGCAGTCATATATATCGGTATATAATGCTTGAGGCTACCTAATATTTAATTAAAAGGTGATTATTTAAATTGTAAACAAAAACAAAGAAAGTTACGTTGAATCCTTCAAAGTATCGAATCAACACGGATCCTTAACTAAATAAATTAATTTCAGCATTATCCATACACATTTCGGAGTTACAGACACCGTAAGTATGTCAGCATCATGAATCATAGCGAGTACTGTCAATTTCGTCGGATGATGTAGTTTGTTGAATGGTCAGCAGGACGTAATCCCGCGGCAGTTGTCAGCATCTACGCAGCGCACTGCCCTGCACCAGTGTTCAGAAGGATCGCGCGTCGTACGTTCACCGAAAACGCTAAACAGTTCTCATAGTAGCAAAACACTCAGCTTAGCTTTGCTTGAATTGTGTCCGAGAATATTGTGCACGAACATTTTTCCAAGGCATGAGAAAGCCTTCGCAACGCAAAGAATACAGCAGAAGCGACTGCAATCAAGACTCGCGCTGGACAAATAATTATGCACTTGTAAGTTCAACCTTTAAGTAAGTTTGATAAGCTATCAATGTTTCGTGTTAGTAGGAGCCAATAAAACCTTTTAATCTACCACGCGTCGAGTTTTAACTGCATGGCAAACATAAGTGTAGTTAAAATACGTGGAAAATGAGCAAATTTTTAATAACAAGCAGACATAGTAATGGGTATTAAACCTCATCTTACAAGCACGAGAGTTGAATGTAAACAAAACAGCGCACTAAGAGGAAATATAGGTCCAAGTAAAATTACGTTTATGTTTCAAAATAAAAAAACAGATTTATTTTTCTTATGTGAATTGCCTATGTGATTATATTGACTATACGTATCGGAAAAATATATCGGTTAGGAGAAATATATCGTGTTCCTGGTTTAAAATTATTTTCTGAATTTTAGTGTATTATTGTTGTGTTAATAGCTTTCATAGTAATATACCTATCTTGTAATAAATAATTTATATTAAACAGGTAGGGACTTTTGAAAATCATTATTATTTACGATATTTTTCTGGTACCATTATGTAATTTCCTAAATGTTCACTGAACTCGTACTGTATAATGAACAGATAAATGTAGTGTCTCGTATCCTCTTTTCATTTACATTCAATTTTAGGCGATTGTAGACTACCAAATCATACGTAGTACATTTGACGTAACAATAATTCATTTAAATCGTTAGATGATTCGAATATCCTGTGTATCGCAATTGCATTTTACTACTGGCATCTACTACGCATGACAGGTGGGTACCTCTAAAAGTTACGTGTAATTGGGACAACGACAACAGGGCCTAATTGGAAAACAAAGGCAGTTACAGCACATAAGAATAATAGTGACGTTAGAACGACGGAAGATTCAATTTATTAGATCGGAATTGTAGGGACCTACGATTAGGTTATAAAGCCTGGAAAGAAAAGAAGTAGAAGCACGGATGTAAATTAAGATTTCGAGGCCAGTGAAGTTGTTTTGTAACGGTCGTGCGTTTTGTTTGCGCATAGTTGTGACTTTGTTAGTCTAAATTGGCATAAACCACCCCTTTGTGAAACCCTGGTCTAAAGGGGAGGCGAGATAACTTGTACTATCAATTGGGAATTTAGTGCTTGTTAAAAAAATGCTGTGATTGATTTAAAACATTCTTGTTGTTATGTAGAGTTCGTGCAGATAATGAATCGGTTAAAAATATAGGAAACAGTTTAACAAAATAATGTACGCTGCGCATATTTACTTGGATGAAAGAAAAATATGTATAATATATTTATATAATTTGCCAATGGGTGCCATTGGCATATCTGTTATCAAACTAAATGATTATTTTATTTATGTTTAACAGATTTTTGATAACTAAATTGAAAAGGAACACATAAAATGTTCAATTATTTGGAATGTATGTAGGTAGGTATTTAAGTAATTAATTTACATTTTATGTATACCCAAAAAGAGCTATAACTATATACAAATATAATACAGAACTGAAACGAAAATAAACAAAAATAATCTAAAAGTAACATGTAAATTATAGATAAATGATAGTCCAAATCACTGCCCTTTGAGTTCCAAGAACGCTGGCTTCTTCAATCGCGATGTATGTTTAATACATCATTTGACCAAATTCATAACAACAAGTTTCATAACAGTGTCATGACCATAAACTCTGGAATCGTAAGTTGTTTACGAGTGGAGTGTGAAGTTTGCGTGGCAGCATTGAGTGGCGGACGCGGCGATGATGCCCAAAAGTGTCGCACGCAACCGACCGGAACACTTCATACTGTCGTTATTGATAAATTGCCACTATGTCAATTTTCTGCTTTACCTCTCGCCTCGAGTGCATTCCCGATTACCGACACCAGCGTCTAGTTAACAATACGTTAAAGGTGGACGGATACTTCAGACTGTTAGGTATGAATGGCTTTCCTCTTTTGGTTAGTTGTGACTCTTTGTGTATTCAGGTGGAAAACATTAAAGGAATTATTTGCTTAAGATCTTTTAATCTTAACGATATATAGAGCCTAGCAGCGTTTGGACGTCTAGGTTAGAATTTTATAGTCGTAACATTAGTTTGTGATTCAAATTACAGTTAGGTATATGCTGTAAAAATATAATCCAAATGCTTTAATAAAGACTTTAAAATAAAATATATAAAGATATCTTTCAAAATAAGAATAATGTCTATAATCTATAGTAGACTACTATGCCTATAGTAGACTTTTAAGTTTAAAGATTACTTTGATACGGAGTGAGAACACAACAAACACACACACAAACAGACACAGGGTTACAACTTACTTCTAGAATTTATTTTTTATTGTTTTCGATTCCGTAGATTCTGTTAAACTTTGATTATTATAAAATGTAATTCTCAGTTCTTAAATGTTTCCATAATTTGTTCGTTTAACTTGTTTGCTTGTGGCGATATAATTGCAGCTTGACGGTAATGGGGGAACCCATAACTTCTCCCACACAGCACTATAAGGAGATGGGAGTGAAAGAAAATCAGCGCTGTACAAGATCAATCTTCGGCAGCAAAAGCTGAGTGATGTCAATTTGCCTAAAGCTAGTTTTAAAATCTGTTTGTGATGCATGTTGGAAAAGGCAATAAATTATTATTATTATTTATTAATCCTTTTTGGTGCGCGCAAGTGCGCGTAGGATTAGCGCACGAAGGGGAACCCTTATCACAGCACCATTATCTACAAAAAAACAGCAATAAAATCGCGTTTGTTGTATGGGAGTCCCGCTTAAATATTTATTTTATTTTAATTATTTACTTTTAAAGTGGATATCTAACTAAATATTCTTTGAATATTTGAAGCGTCTATATTGCCGTTATTAATGTCTAGCAAAATTAATACGGCTGTTGTATGGGAGCCCCTATAAATATTTATTTTATTCTGTTTTTACTTCGACTGTCTAGCTATCACGGGTCATGGGATACAGCTTGGTTACATACGGACAGACGGGCAGCGGAGTCTTAGTAATAGGTTTTATGCTTTGGGTACGGAAACCTAAACAGTAGAGTCTATTTTTACATCACACTGTTATTTTTCAAAACCTGGAGTAATCACTTCAGTTTCTCATTCTGAGGAAATTTTAGCAGTGTTATAGTAAATCAATAAAGAATATGACGACAAAGATAGACGGTACAAACAGTCTCATACATTGTATCCCCGCCATTCGTTAGCGAATGCGACCGTGAATATCGCTGACAGTGCAGATAATGTTCCGCGCGGAAATGCTTCATGTTTACTCGATTGTTTTGTAACTCCAAATAACGATGCCATGATTACCGAACTGAAGTCATCTTGGCATTCATTAGCTCATATATTATCGAATCGGTTCTATTGTTGGTTTGTTTTAAATTTGTATCAACTAAGACACTTTAAATCAGGGATGTCATGCATAAATGAAGTTTCGGATCTTGATACGGATCCGGATATAGGAGTGATATTATTGGATACGGTTGTGGATATGTAATTACTTACATAGCGGGTGAAACTGCGTCCCGCGGTTTCACCCGCTAGACTTCAAACACCGTTGGAAACATTTTTTGAATGACACTTTAGAATCTAATATATACCCATATTGTCATTTGATACACGTATTGTCGCAATAGTAAAAATCGTTCCTCTCCTCCCAATTTCCTCTATTTCCAGGCGCTATTTTAAAAATTATACATACATAGCCTTTCTAAAATGAGACGATTCTAATGATATATCATACGTCACAATTCGTCAAGCCGTTTGAGCTGTAGCGCGTGCCAAAGAAATGAACATACATACAAATATACATACATGTATACATACATACGCTCAAAAAACATTACCCTCCTTTTGACTTAGTCGGGTAAAAATTAGTATGTTCCTGGGATTCGAACACGTATCTCTAGATTGAGAAGCTGAGTTTCATACCAGTATCGTTATCGCTGTGTTATCAACTAGTGAGTGGTAAAATTCACTGTTACAGCACTTTATTTCACGATTGTTATTACTTGGCTATAAATCCGCCATTATATAACGTTATACATTTTTGTTTCTTAAGTTGACGTATAAATAAACTCTACTTCACCTATGTTTCTTTAAAATTAGTAACATTTCTAGAAATAGTAAAACAAAAAACCCGACTGCTTAATATGATCTTCTTCCTCTTCTTTTTGTTCATAGCGGTATAACTAATTAAACGATTTATATTAATTTTTGACAAAATAATCGACATAATTAAAAATATTAATATGTTACATAGCTATATTTAAAATGGTGTTTTACTGGCTCTCATTTGATAGCCATATTGTCTCAATGATAAAACGTCATTCTTGCCCCCCCCCCTCTTTTTCCCTATTTGTAGGAGCCTTTTTTAATTATATAGCCTATTTCACTTTGCAAACTGAGACAATTCTAATAATGCGTCATACATCATGTGTCGGAATCAGTATGTAATAACTGATCTAAAATTTCATTAGGAATACTATGAATGCGATGCTGTTGTGCACTGACATCAAAGTTTTATCTATAACGGTTTAATGGCTTAAACAACACGCGTGCATTAGAGGCAAGAAATAAAAAAGTCAAATGTTATATGTTGAACTTGCATATCCATAGTAATTAGTAAAATGATTCGAGAAATTCTTATCTCGAGAAATTATTAACAGTAAATAAAGCAAATAAAAACTATACGTACCGTATGTCGTACTGCAAATATTTGAGTGCAAAAAATATAAAACACATAAATCGAGGTATTACACGGCTTACTTGTATCTGTACCTTACCGGCTCGAAAGATTTCTAACACACTCACTGTTAAATTAAACAATTATTTGTTTATGTTTTACTCCACAATAACAACATACGTATAAATTTGATCATGTGATTATTCAATATTTAAGCATTATACTCTTAACGAATATTTTGTTATGTTTACAAGTAGCAAAATTAAACTTATCTATGTATTTAGTGAGCCCCTGATCTAGGGGGGAGGGGGGAAGAAGCCGAGTCCTGTACCCCGGGCGGTAAGTTCAGAGGGCGGCAAATTTAAACCTTGCAAACGAATGCGCAACTCATAATCCAAAGTTAAATCTTTAGCCGATGACCATTGGACGCCTAGTCAGTAGGAAGTGAAACTCTTGATAGGTATACGTTTTAATGACTACCAATTATTGGACATATAATGGCTGAAATGATAATAATATATAAAGAAATTCAAGTAGGCTGGGGCGGTATTTTTAACTTTTTGCCCCGCCTAAAAATAATTGAAATTCCGGAGCTGATTATAGTGGTTACTATGTTATGATAAAAAAAAAATTGAAATGGGTATGCAGGCTATGCATAGGAAAGTAGCAGTTTTATCAATGATGTCACCGTATACTAACCGCTAAGAAAATCACCTTCAACTTTTATTTAACGTGAGTGTGTTTAGAGTGTGGAGAGTTCCTTTAGTTTTCAGTAGACTATCCGACATCTTAATAAGAATTGTGTTAGTGTGTACTCTTAGCATGACATTACAAGATAACTAACAATTTTGACAGTGATTTCATTAAACAGTCTGTGTTGTCTAGTCAAATAAACATGTAGGGTTACGATACGAATTGTTGATTTACATTTTGTATTAACCGCGAGATGGCTCTGACATATTTGATAGTGTATTTTGACAATGAACAGTGACGAACATAGGTAAGTAACATTTTATTTAATGAAAAAAGTAAGTGTTTTAAAATTTTAAGCAATAACAAAATCATAACAAACGTTTGAAAATGAAGCTAAATGTTTTAAAGAAATATATGCATTTATAATCGATAACGTACTTAATATATCTGAGTCAATGCGTAATATATATGAGTATATTTACACCTGTAAACAGAAGAATCAGTAAATAATAACCGTTCCATTGTGTCCTTTTCATTCGCAACAAGATATAAATACAAATGTTCCCCGGAAAAGCAATTTGTACGTGTCGTCGTTTGAAATCCATAATCAAATAGTGTTTACATGTTTTTGCGTAGTATTTGATATGGGATTGTCTATGTTTACTCGTCGAGGCCTGCGGTTTGATATATAGGCTGCAGCGTGTGGTCCTACTCACACTCTTTTGAGAGTGTTCCCCCGAGAGACGACCACTCTAGTGTTAAGTTCACTTCATCACTTGTTCATAGCCACCCTTGTGGCTGAACGTTCATCCGAAGTCACAGAAGGAGAGGCACATCGGTCCGGTAAGTCTATGCTAATTAAGATTGCACGCTCTCGCCTAGTTAAACCTATAGTTAGGCCTCTGTAGGTTGTGAGACGATTAACGTACTCCATTCGAAATCGCACCTCGTGTAATGCCACCTCAGTGCAAATTGCTCGGATCTGCTGAAAAATTCCAGCCGGTAAAATATGATATATTGATCCATTTTAAAACGAAGACAACGGCATATTTTTAAATGTAAACACATTAATTAATTATTTTTTAATAAATATAACAGAAACGGGTTGGTTTATTATGTTACGTAATATTTACGAAATTATTTGTTTTAGTTAGTAATCAAATTTCTGTATCAATAATTTATTTTCCTTGCAAGTATACAAGTATAATAAGTATATACCTATCACGTATTGTAGAATTACAAAAAGTAATATTTTCATAATATTTTCCTTTAAAAAATACTCATTAAAATCATAATTGCTGTATAAATATGCTTAATTTATTTCGCTCAAATTCTATTTCAGTTATTCTTTAACGCGGTTCATTGTAGAGTTTGGTAATACCAGCATAGAGAAACGTTAAGGCCATGTAGGTAGGGAGACCAATGCGAGCCACGGTCATTATTTGTACTCCCATTATAATATAAAGTAGGTTAAATGTCAACGATCTTACAGTTATTCAACAACAAGTACACGTATTAAGTACATAAATAGTTATATTATTTTTTGCCATCCAACTGTCGAAATGACCGGTTCTTAGAGTTAGGAACAAATATTTAATACGTACAAATACATAGGGTATTTACGAACTTAAATATAATATTATATGTAAGGAAAACAGACTGTCTCTTTCCTTGAAACTTCATTACTAGTGGAAGGATAAAAATATAAAGATGAAACAAATGCTTATTATTAATATCGACATTTTGACTAAAAGTGTTAACTTTGTTCTAAGAAATGTCGTGATAAAGTTGTTAAAATTTTCATGACTCATTTGTGACGTGAATAGTAATGTTAAACAGCTGAAATGCGTCTCGGCTTCGTAATATAGTAAGGGAACCTTATACTATGGGACTAATCAGTGAAGGATGCTTATAACTTAAGGCTTTTAGGGTCGCAACTTCATGCTTAAGGCTAACTTTTATTTGAGATAAATTTTATGCGCTGCAATGGTCGTGCGGATACATGAAATATAAAAAAAAATACAAGAAATTGCAAACAAAAAATAGCTGTCATGTGACGCCTGGGAGATGTAAACACCGTGTTCGTGCAAGTAATATGCATATACGATAGACAGGAACTAAGTACATATTATAGCATAAATAAAAGAACGCCATCTACGATCAGTACTAAGTTTAACTAACAGTACAGCCCGCTAAGTTTTGTTCGATACTTAATAGTTCCGAATATATATCATAGATAGCGCAAAAATATTTAAATACAAGTACGCCGACAGTCAAGTTTTGCTTTCGCCAATAGACGTTTCATATCAAAAATGTTGTCACAAATATGTTTAGTGATGACCTCGCTTGTGGATATCTGAAACAGCTTTAAACTGAATAATGTTACTTAAACTCAGATCCGTTGATACTTTAAGGACAAATTTTGGTACTTAACCTTACATCTACAACAATATATAGTAAAATAAAAACTGACAATACCAAATGAAACTATGTATTTATCGTGTTGCAATTGCATTATTGATAATACTTGGATCTTCAAAATATTTCCATACATTTCAGGTTCGTCAAGTTTGCAGTTCGTCAGCGACAAAAGGAGGTGAATCATTCACCTCCCTTTGTCGCTTAGTTTCAATATTTGCTAGTGAATTCCTTTATTAAGTTAAAATTACAAAATATTAATTAATTTAACAAATATATACATAATAAAAAATAACTTAAATT
>DWNE01000584.1:0-27482 GCA_018249875.1 Cecropterus toxeus | reverse complement strand
TATTCGTCTTTGTGTGTCCATGGCACCCACGAGACAGGAGAAAATCCTAGTGTGGGGCTATGAGTGTAGAAAGCGTCGTCTTTTTTAATATAAAGGATTTTTTCACACATCGGGTTACATTTACGAAATTTTCACACGGTTCCCTTTTTTATCTCTTCTTAAATATAGCCTATGTTCATCAAGGATAATGTAGGATTTCAATGGTAAAAGATTTTTTCAAATCAGTCCAGTAGTTTTGAAGCCTATTCAATTCAAACAAACAAACAATAAAATCTTTCCTCTTTATAATATTAGTGTAGATAAAAAATAACTTTATTAATTATGAAAGTTATTGGATTATCCAAAGACGTCCAAGTAGTTTTGATTATAATTGTGTCAAAATACTTGTGTTTTTAAGTGAAGCCTGTACGTATTTTATACTGTGTTTATTTAGTTTAATTCTTTTTCAGCAAGTTATTATTTAATTTTATTATTTTAAGTTATTTTTTAATTTTTCAAACCTTAATAAATTGTGTGTTTGAAATGGTATCAATCCAAAACTACCGAATTTAATTTAAGGAATTTATAACATTTTATAGTCCGGCCCTATACGTTAGTCATTATTTTATTATAATCTAAAGTTAATCGAATTTAAATTCAGAATTAACTTTTCTTACATGGTTTTACGTGTTCACCTGGATAGGTGTTTTAAAGTTAAAACGTAAGATTTTTAAATTCGGATGAAACTACAGGGCACAGCTAGTAAGATTTAAAAACCGATAATTCTATTAATCCCGAAATATCCATTGTTAGCTTACATTTTAAGTAAAGTCTTAGCCGTTAAATCTAAAGAGATAGTCCGCAGTATTTCACGATTTATTCTCTGGAACAAATTTAAAGGAGCTGCAATTTGTTCGCATTTGTGTCGTCTCCGTGAAATAAGATTGTATTATAATATTATATGATATTGCTGTGAATGACTTTGTATGAATAACGTGTTAGTGATGGAGGAATCTTTCTTGTTTGTGCCGTTTGATCAAATCAATTTTAGCTTTACAGCAATATGTTATGACTTATTTACGTAAAGGAGGCGTCTCAATTTCTCGAGAAAGGTAGGAAAGTCTTAGTAGATTATCTATTAAGATTTGTTGACGGGTTTCTTAGGGATGTAGTGATCCATTCATAAATTTATCCTTTTGGAGTCCTTTTCTTGATAGACCTTCCGTTATGAGAGGGAGGCCAATAGTCACCGCGTTAGGTGGTATAAATTTGTATGTATTTTGTATCGCAGTAGATGTTGATAGTACTTATAAAAGTAGACGCTGCTGCCTGATCAATGTAATTAATTTGTTTTCCTCATCATTGAAATTGATGGATTCAAAAAAAAAATACTGCTGTAGCCACACAAGAAGGCAGATTATTTAAGTATATCTGATGATAAAATGATGTATGTATATAATATGAGGACTGGGTCTTTACTTTTATAATGAAGATACATCCTCAGTCAGGAGTTACACATTAATTCATCCTCTTACAGGATTAGAAGGTTGGTCAAACGAGCTGTGAATAAACAAGCGATTGCATACACCATTACTCCTTTTAAAAGTTTAAGCAATGACAATTTGCTATGGCTTAAGAATAAAAGTTACGTACTAGTAAAAATTAATTGTCCTAATCCTTCTCGAGACATCCTACAAAATGGAAAGTCTGAAAAGCTTTTCTTTTTTAACACAGAAAAATCACCCACTGATAAAATTCTCATTACAAATTTTTCGTTCTACATTTTATGTAAAAGCTAGTATTTGAGCTTAATAATCAGAATTTCCTACAAGTTATTCAAAGTGTTTGTCTTAACAGTCAGTGAATTATTTAGATGTGAATTGTTCCATTCAATCCAGGAATAGTTCTGTAGTATTTTATGTTATGCCGATGGAATAATACAAAGGAGTTGTTTACCTAGGCCCTACTTTATCATTTATCTCTAATTTTACAATTAATCTGAAATGATTAAGGTTGACAAAGTAAGTACAAATAGGCGCTAGGAACGCTACATCGGTAAATGTATTGATAGTTGTAGTAATTTTGCTATACCAATGATTTTTATAAAAAATAAGGTAGAAAAGTATTTCTAGCAAAGTATTGCTATACTGCCCCCTGTAGTTAATAAGGCGTGTGCAGCAAGAAATTAAAGCGTACAAGGGTGTCCTGGCTAGCTACACTTTACATTTATCGCTAATTTAAATGTTTTATTAGCACCACATGTTCTATTTTTATAAAATCTCCTTATCAACGCTGACTGGCAGGTTAAGATTAAAATTCAATGTTCACAGCTCTCCAAAGCGTACGTGCTCTAGTGAAGTGTTGGATGTCAGCTCAAGTATAATTTGTATGCAATGCAACGTGCCACAAAGTGAATTAAGGAGACGAGGTTAGTAGTTCGGGAACAATATAGTTTTTAGTTGCTAGTAGTGGCAAAGGAGCATGCGGCCTTGATGATTTGTGGCCATTGGAGATTATAGATGCCGCTTCCATCCATCAGCCTGTCGAGGTCTACTACTGGACATAGGCCTCCTGAATGGCTCCATTCTAATCTGTGTCTTCCGAATCCAACGGTTGCCCGCTGTCTTCGGTCATCGGTCTACCTAGTCGCTACCAAATGATAAAAATAACGTTATCTACACTTATAGTCCCACACTAGGATTTCTACCGATATCATGATTGCCAGGCAAATGCTCAAAGATGAAAACCGAAACATACAGAAGCAGAACATAAATCTAAATGTTCAGATATATGACTGACTGGGGCTCGAATCAGAAACTCACTCACGTACCTTCACAGTAACCAATGTCACGCTTGTCGTTAAGAATAACAAAAACAGCTATCTTTGCATAATACAAGTCTGAAATCTCATATTTCATTTAGTAAAATTTATTGCTTCGATGAAAGAAAGCTAGTAAATATTATGAATTCAATTAATTTTTTACACGGAAAGCGTGTGACAATCAAACGGATTTAAACTCCGTCTTTGTTACATCAAATTATTTTTTTTTCGGTTTTCAAGTAATTTTCCATAAAAGTCATCGCCATCTAAAATAACGAATTTGAAAAGATGATGGCACTCGTGAAACTTTTTAATAACCGGGAAACTCCGTGGAATTATTTTGGAATAATTATATGAACAGGGACTTATTTTTAACAAAAGGAACGAAAATTAAATGGAAAAAGGTTCTAGCATCCGTGAAATTTGGCGGCGATAATAATGATGAACCATACGTAATAATCAGCCCTAGTTTTATCTTTTTTATCACATTGAAATAGCAAACGAACATACAGTCCACCTGATGATAAGTGGTTACTGCCGCCCATGGACATTTGTAAGCAACTTCATATAGAACAGGGGTCCTGTCTGAAATCAATCACAGATGCGTTGCTATTCCCGAGGACTGTTCTCCTCATACATAAGTGAGTCTATTATCTTCCTAAAATATCTCCAAAAATGTGTACCTTTTAAAACCTCCCTAAATAGGTACTCAACAAAAACCTGAAGATTGCTGGTGATCTCATTGAATGTAACGTCGTAATATCCCATGAAGCCGTTGGTACGAGCTTTTAGGGCAAAATAAGCCTTAATGGGAATACATTGCCGGGATATCGCGCGAAACACCTGTTCTTGACGGGGGTGGGCTTAATGGGCGCACAGTTAAATAAACGTACAATTAACATTCGTTTTGTTTTATTCTATTGTCTAAGGATGTTGTCATTTAAATAAAGAACCGCTGTTACAAAATAACTCGTGATAAATTGTTTTGTCACGTTTGTGTATCAGAATGACCACCCGCGTGGCGAAGCTTCACCATACTGGTCTGACACGCAGTGGGTCCCGGGTTCGATCCCCGGCCAGATAGAAATGTGAATGATGGATGTCTGGGTGTTTGTGTATTCCTCTTTGAGTGTCCATGGCACCTATGACACAGGAGAACATCCTACTGTAAGACTATAAGTGTATATGTTAAAAAAATAGATAACAAACCTTGTCTCTGAAGGTAATAAAACCCTTTCGACACTGAGAGCATTATTATTTTAGCTATTACTATTTTAGTTGCTGTATTTAAGGTTTAAGAACTTGGTACACAGTAGGTAGTGTGACATTACACATACTCGTACTTATACTTCGACAGATGCGTTTTGAGTCCGACTCGCACTTGGCCGATTTTATTTAATCTACTTTTTGATTATACTACTTATTTATCTTCTTACAGTTTAAGCATTCGGGTTCTAATAATTTATTAACGTATCTATCAAATTTTAAGTATTTCTGTTAGAAGAATGAAATGTTCGCGCCCGAAATCGCGCGAAGTACCTTCGCTTGTAGTAAGTTACTTTCAAATGGTTTTGTTTGCCGAAAGCTTACTTACCAATGCGAGGAGGCGCCTACAAGAAAGGCCCATTACCACCCTAAGAATAATTTAGCAGTATACGAAATAACGACATGTCACAGAAAATGATAATTAAATGTAGGACTGTTTTCCTTGCTGATTTAATAGCCTTTACGTACTGCTTAGTCGTCATCATAAATACTTATTATGTTTAGAATTGTGTATATTTATAAAGATATACGTGTACTTATAATTTTCTACATACTTAGCTTGCACGTACAGCTTTTTTTCACGATATTAGCTTATTAACCATTTATGTTTAAAATAATGTATAATAAAAAGTAAATAATAGGTACGTAGTATCAATAGGGTGAGGTTACTTCAATTCAGGCTCGTGTTTTACAAAAACCACGTTTTTTCATTAATTACCAAGCCAACAGCATCACGCAAACCTATATCATTTAATATTATATAACTTATGGTAATATAAATCGAATAAGGTACATACGCTTATGTTATTTAAAATCGTTTTAATTCTACCTCAATTGCTACAAAAAAATAGTATACATTATAATTGATTTTGCCTGACGGTATGATACTCTTAGACAGGACCCGTGAATATTAAATACCAGCAAAAGCGGTTTAACCACATTTACATTTTACCATCAAATTGACATTTTCAGATAGCCACCTTAAAATATAAAATATAAATGTATTGGATGAATATGAACTCATACTTGTTTGGCAATCCTCTTGAATAATAGATCCCACAGGTGTCGCCCGTGGGTAATGGAATCTTGTTACTGGCGCGTGTCCAAAGTTAGGGAAATACGGAATATTTTCCAAACATACAAACGAAGGACGATATTGAACAAGTTGCTAACTTTACATCTCATTTATTTCGTTTTCCGCCTACCTGTGTTTGATATTTGATTTTTGGCGAAATTTGCTTGAGAAATTGGTTTTACAAATTTATAAGTAAGTTGCTTTACTGTTATGGAAAAACAGTAAAAAAATTTGTTGTCCTTATTTTGGTTACCTAATGAATTTCCGACACTTAGGTGGATCAGTCACCATACCGGTCTGAAAAGCTGTGGCCCTGGGTTCGATTTCAAGCCAGGCAGATATCTGAATGATGAATAAGATATCTTTTCTGGGTCTTTCTGGGTGATTGTGTTACGTTTTTGTGTATATCCCTGGCACCCACGACACTGAAAAAATCTCAAAATGCGGCTATCGTATCATCTTTTAATATTTGCCATTCTGGAAGTAAACATGTGTCTAGCAGTATTTGATAATTGTTAAGTAATATTTAGAAAAATATTAACATATGAAGTAACTTATATTTTTTCTTCTTTCGTTTTGCTTAACATTTTGACAATAGTCCAAACTTAGTATATCTAAAGACATTTTGGAAATTCATTGTGATAGCCGTATTTCCTGATATTCTGCTGAGTTTCAGTATCTGAGCCAAACCTTTTGGAGAAAATCCTGCAATTCGTCATGTTGTCACGCGTAAAGTAATCTTCGTCAATAATAGATGGTTGCGCCCACATTGTCGCTTATTTATGTTGACATGTGCGTCGATAGAGTATTATTGTTAATGTGAACGTCAGTCTATTCCGATTTACGGAATGGCAATTAAACTGAATGGGTCCTCTTACGACAGATAAATAAAATAGAAATCATTAAAAGGTGGTAGTAACAGCGTAGATTGACCGGGTAGGTAACACCGCCACCCATATTTCTAACGTGAAGCAGTTCTCGCGTTTCATTGAAAGGGTGTGGTTGCCGATTCACTTGTATATGAGGCGACCATCTTAGTTCTCGGGAGCAACGCATTTGCGATCGATTTCAGAGAGAACCCCTGTTCTTTGTGAAGTTGCTAACTGATGTCCACGTCCATGTCAGTCTAATGTGTTGGAACGTTTCGTTAACGTGCAATGTTGGTACGTTTAGATGCAACTAGTGATAAAAATATACAAACGAAACGAGGGTCGCAAATTATACCAACACCAGCAACAATATCTTTAAACAGCAAAAATATATATAGAATGAAGGCACATAACATCAGCATACAGAAAACATGTATTTTATGTCATAAACGAGCATGCAGACCACCTGTTTTCAATTGGTAATTAAAGTAAGTAAAATTTTTCAGAGTTTTCCATGGTCTTAATGTAATTAGATTTTTTTTCGTTCTCAGGTCTTTCATTGTCTTAAAAAATCTCGGTTAAAAATATATTTTTGTACAGCTACTGCTTGTTTAAAAGATATTCACGTATGTAATTTAAAACTACACTCAAAAATAGTATAAAAATGTAGAGTTCACTTTGTGTTTCGCGCGAAACTTCTTTTATGAGTTGGTTCGTTGGTTACCTCATACATATTTAAGTAGCATCTAATCTAATAGAATTTTCTGATATGTTTTCCCGTGCATATTGTGTGCATACAGTTACAGTTGTAACTGTAACTGAACTTTCGAAAGTGGTATATAGGGTGTTCAAATAGCATATTAATCAACTGGAAGTGCTACGCCCACGGCTTGAACTTCTCGGTTTAAAGCAAACTTCTGCCAATCAATTTCATTATATTCGTCTAGTACCGTACTGAGTTATTGGACAGATTAACTGAACTTTTGTCGATTCTAACCTCAGTTGTCAAAATTGTTCTATTATTAAGACTTACGTCCGAATCGTATTATAGAAGAAGTTTTGAAAAGAATTGTGTTAATTTCTCATAGCAACCAACCGTCATTTTGTTTGTTTCCGTCCCGTTTAGTAATTCAGAATACATTATATATTATGTGTTTATTCCGAATCAATTTACTGTAAAGTAAGCAATTATTTCCGTCAGATTTGCAAACGAGCATCAATAAACAAATTAGGGATTGCTTCGACTCATCTACGTAAGCATTTTCGTAATGAAGATGTTTTCGTAGCGTAAATTGCCTTTGTTTAATACAATTGTTAATTGGATGGAAATGAAATCATAATATGATCTTCTAACAATGTAAATATGATATTTAAAGATCGTCGCTGGGAGAGACAGCAACCGGAATTACGGAATGGTTTCTTAATATTTGTAATCTTCGGTATCTTTAAACATGATACTTGGTCTAACTATGTTTTTAGGTTATGGTTTGGGGAGAACAAGAGACGTTGTGCGGCCTTCATAGAACTGCTCACTATTGTAGGTAGTTTTAAAACATTATTTAGGATATCATAGATTGATTTTTTCATGTTTTTAAGGGGGAAAACTCCAAGATTTACTCGACGACGTGACAGCGACGCCAAGGTATGCAACCGGACTCCTCTGAGCGTTGAACATTGACACGTAACATAGTATTTTAAGCGTGGGAGTACCTATTATACCTATTATAACAATTTTACTTGTAGCCCTATCATGTCCGCACCTATTCTTAAACCTCGAAAAAAGTGTATTTGAGTTTCTGTCTATTGATCTGATTAGTTGTTGGAAGATAGGTGGTCTGTATTAATATAACTCAAAGTTTAATTATTATTTTTTGTTTCTTTATCAATGCAGTGAGCAGCTTCCACTCTGTTTCGCTTACGAGCCCAAGGATGAATCCAATTGTATTATTTACGAGTAATGTATGATATACATGGTGGTTATGACAGCGATTATTCATGAAAAAATGTTACTTTCATTTACAAAAAACAAAACAAGGAAAAGCTCCAGTTCAGAGATAAAAAATATCTCAAAGGGGTTGCTTTGTATACATACATTAATAACATAGTGTAAGTGATAACCATCTCGCACTCATGAATATCAAGCGACCGTTAATCACCCGCTCGCAACTTGCGACCATCAATTACGTTGACGAAGATCACTTTAGTCGTGACAATATAACGGATTGGGTTCCGCAAACAATTGTTTTAGGGTATTGAGCGTTGAGTGAAGTATGAGTTACAATACATACCTATGAAAATAACAAAGATTCCCAGATTGGAGCCCCCATTCGTACATAAGCTCTACGATCAATAGAAAATTTGTAGCGTTGGAATTAACACTATGCTTCGAGAGACCACTTAAATATCTTAAATCACAACGATCTCATACCTCTGTTGGATATTTATCGTCATAGGGATTGATATTTATGTGTAGATAATAATTTATCTGTGTTAAATATGTTAATTATTTTAATTTGCACCTATTATCTTATTATTTTAAGATTATTATCGACGTAAAATGCAACTTTGCGGTGTATGTATGTTTGTAAATAAGATTTATATGTACATACATTAATGAACTTTATTTTTTATGTAGTTGCAATACATATACGACTACGATATCATTGGAATATGTATTTTATTCATAGCCAATTTACTTTAAAGAGTGAATAAAAAATTTGGATGCGTGCCAAAAATAAAATTGTATGTAGTATTTACGAGAATACTGGAAGTACTTGTAGGATTAAATGAAGTGTTTGTCAGGTGGAAGGGCCAGTATATTTCGCTAGAAGGGTATGGTTGCCGTTTATTAAAATATAAAAATCAATATAAATTTGAAATATATACAGGGTGTAAATGACAGCGTACCGAAAACTTAAATGGTAGATTTGTGACACTAAATTAACATAAAATAACTCATCAATTTTCCTCGGAAATTATTAGTTTCCGAATTGGACATTTTTGAGCGCGCAATGTTTTGTGAACAACGCGCGGGTCATTGATCGAACGTCGAACAGCTGATAGCGAATTCATTTCATTATTTTAACCTATTGCTGGTTTTCGTGAAAAACAATAATATGAGTGTTTCTTTTTAATATTCACGTTGCATTGAGCAGTAGTATTGAAATACTACCAAAATCTGTAAAAAAATGCATAAAAAATTGGAAAAACCGAGAAAATAGCGATGAAAAATTCCAACGCCATAAGCAACAAAATCATGTCAGGAATCCATATTTTAAATATTCGTTACGCTGTCATTTACATGGTAAATATACAGACTATGTGTATGGTGAGGCGATCCCGTCGCCACAGCAAGCCTGGCTGCACGTTTACCTGCGCTTGTAGATGTTTCACATCAATATTGAAATTAGCAAAGCAATTCTTCAGCATAAAGTTACAGAATAGTAGTAAAGTGTACCCACTGCTTCGTTTAATCATATTAGATTCCAATTTCATTAAAATTGCAAATGATAATCCGTCTTGAGCTCGCCCCTGGAGAGCATCTTATTAACTTCGGTTTTTTATTTGCTGTTCATTTGCGATTTAATTTAGATACGAATGTTTCATTTATTTTGCTGAAACATAATTGTATTAACTTCATTAAGTTTGATTATGCCTTGTAATAAAGGTAAATTATTTACAATTATTGCTTTGGGCTTGCAGGGTTATTTAAATGCAAAAGTTAATAGTTGGAATTGACTTTCGTGGTCGTTAGAGTGGTTACAATAACAGACTGGCGCGGGATCGGGGATTGGGGATCGAACCTGGGAGCCATTTCCGGGTTCGATCCCTGGCCAGACAGATAATAATGATAAATTTGGATTTCGGTTCTGGGTTTGGATAATTGTATATTTGTCTTTGTGTGTGTCCACGGCATCCACGACACAGGAAAAAATCTTAGTGTGAATCCTATGAGTGTAGATGCTTTAAAAAGGGTTAAAGCGTTTTTTTATATTTAAGGCTAATATGTCTTTATATAGTACTGATTAGAATTCCATAAAATGACATGACAAGTATTTATTGCTTAGGCGAAGTTCTAATGGACGCTAGACCAGAAGTTTTTAAACTTTTATTATTTACCGCCTCATTGTAGAGAATAATATTTACCAGCGCCTCCAAATGAGTCGACAAAAAATGAGAAAATCATACCAAACCTTTCATATGTTTTAGAATAAGTCGACGAAGAAAGGTTAACTACAATAACAAATCAACAATCGCCTCTTTAATAGCTTTAAGGCCCCGCCAATTTTCTCTGGGCTCATTACAATCACCTCGTAGAGCTGCCACAATATGAGTCACAAAAGAGCGTTATCGATCACTTTGAGAAATATTGCTCCAGATTCAATGTACACGAATTTTATTAGCCCATAAATAATATTATTACGAAGCGATCGCCAACTGCTAGGCCGCTACCAAATAATGAACACATGGAACACATTAAAACATCCAATATTGTTGCGTTACTGCTACTATTTACGATTATTAAAACAGAAATTGCTAGTACAGACATAACGTTAAGGTTTTTTATAACATTTAGTAAGTAATGACTATAATACTGTACCAAATAAATCATTTTATAAGAAATAAATATAAATAATTAGTAAATTTAGATACCAATTGAGGGTCCGAGGTTCGAATCCCAGGCACACACCACTGGATTTTCTTAAAATGATGTGCGAATCATAATTTAATTATCACTGCTTCACGATGAAAACATCGTGTGGAAACCCGCACAACTAAGGCTCAAAAAAGGGTTCTCAAAAATATGTGAAATCAACCAATTCGCCGTGGGCTATTGACTAACTCTCTCATTCTGAGAGAAGAATAATAGGTTAATGCAATTTAGATAAAGTTTTTGTATATTAGGTATGACTAGGCTTAATCCTCAGGAGTGACAGTGTATCTGTAATCGGTTTCAGGTATAACCTCTATACTGCATCAAGTTCGATGTTATTTTAATCTTTTAATCTATGGAAAGTTTGATGTCAAATTTCATAAAAATTACTAATACTTTATAGTTATCCATTTATATGGAACAGAAGACGGTTAATTGTTAAATCTCATCTGTGATCGAGTTCATATAGAACCCCTGTTCTATACAAAGTTGCTTACATATCTTAATGGGCGGCAGTAACCACTTACCATCAGGTGGGTTGCTTGCCCGTTTGCCACTACAATCTGATTAAAAAATATAATTATGCCCATCTAGTTTATCTATATTGTTGCATAGTATCAGTAACAAATATCTGCTGAAAACAAAGCTGAAAAGTAGAAATTTTCAAGTAGAACATTATAACGTATTTTATGTCTATATAACAGTCAATATAAAAAACTCTAATTAAAGTTGTAACTGCTTTTCCCGATTCAGAAATGATTAGATAAACAGAACTTTACGAAAGTCCATTTCGCATCGTTTTTGGAATTGTTGTTAAGCGCCGCTGCTTATGCACTGTGAAACTTTACTTATCCAACTCGTTATTTTGTGGGTTTCCTAACGAGCATCAATAAATGGATTAAGAGCTTAATCTAACTTGATCCTTGCATTTAAACTGAATTTCTCTAGTTCTCTAGAATGGTTTATTTCAGCCAATGAGTGCCGATGAAAGTTGTAACGAAATTTTCGTACGTTATTTGCCATTTTTGCGTACTTTGCTTATTTGATCTATGCCAGATGCTCGAAAGATTGGGAAATAAGCTGAAAGGAGGCAAATGGTAGAGTAAAAAACGACAAGACAAAAAAGGAGCGAAAAATATTATATTCAATATTTTTGTAGTCTTCATGTCAAGGGTTGAGAAAAATCCCACAAATCGAAGGGACAAAGAAAACACGTTAATAATATTGTTTGCGTTCACCGAAACCAATATTCCGTCCGATTTTCGGGTCTATATTCTATAAATATCCCACTAAAGAAAGACCCGTAAAAAATAATTCGGTGCATTCTAAATATTCTGCGCTAGTTATTCGAAAGTTTTAATATTCCTCACAGTTTCTCGCAAGTTAAGAGGTTGGCGACTTGTCTGGTGTTGCAAATGTCCATAGGCGACGGTGATTACTTTCTATCACGTAGCCAGTCTGTCTGTTAGGTTTAAGTATATTATATTTCTATACTGCTATAGAAATACTTGTGTGAATAAGTTTTGTTTTATTCAAAAAGATAATTTTTTACTTTTTTTTAATTCTTTTTCTTACATAATTGAACATTTAATTTTAATAATAGATGATAACCACATTTTTTTTCTAATATTTTTGCTTAGTTTGTTGGATTCTTAAATAAGTATTACCTACAAATGATAGCCACAATTTTCTTAATATTGTAGCGGTTTAAGTTGAATTCTAAACGAATAATATACATACATAAATCCACGTACATAGTACTTGAAGAAGTTTTATCTTATTCAACACTATCAACCTATTACTGAGCCAACTTGACTACTGTACTTGCTTCAGAAAATCTCTTTTGAAAGCGTCGATTTATTGCGCTTACTTTTTATGTGAGGAAATGCATCACATACCCTTCTGTCACACTAGTGACAGAGGGTTTGCCAGACATTTACCAGCGAAAACCCCACGGTGTTCTATTCTATGTTTTACAACATCCGATAACGACGGGTTATTTTTGTTTCTTCCACTCTAACATAATTCAAATAAGTTTTTAGTAATGCCTTTTATCTGGCTCGGGAGGCTTCCGACTCGGCGGCCGGATGCCGCCTTCCCGCTGGAAGGAAACTCCGATAATACATGAAGTATAACACGCTATAATAGGATCAAGTTTTAGTCACCTAGAAGTATGAAATAATTCAAACTATTTTCACCGGTGCCTAAAAGTAAAAGTCTGAGTCCATATTGAAATAATTGTAGTAAGTGTATTTCGAACTCTTGGAGCATTTGGAACATACATATGTTTATGTTTTATTAATATTACTGTGTTCTAGCATTGTTATACATGGTAAGATTAGCGGAAATTTCGCACTTTATGGATCATATAATTATTTTAAAGATAGATATAGGTTTTAGGAAAATACATGCAAAATTAGACTTGTATGCTCCTCACATAACTAATTTATCTTTCATGATAAATTAGTTATGTGAGGAGAAAGACAGACTGACAGTATTAAGTAAACTAATTGTTTTCACTATGTTTCAAAATATTTTTGTGACTCTTGTTCCTTTTTATGTTTTTGAGGGGGAATTCTTCAAAAGGTACCCGACGCCGTGGGAGACACGTGTGAGTTTTCTATCGTACTAACCCCCGGTGCGCGGTGGCCATGTTCAGCGCTGTACGGAGGATTCCGGAATCTATAACGGAATGCAACCGGAGTCCTCCAAGCGCGATGCCCCTTTCAGGCTTTTTCCGGTAGGCATTAGTGCTATCGTATTTTCTAATGTTTACCACGGCATGCGACCGCACATGCCACTGTCCTTCCCAGGGTCGTTTGGCCGGACGGTTCGAGATCCTACTTGCCATCCGCAATCCCCGAAGCCCTCTTTTAGTCGGCTCTTACGACAGGCAGGGTATGCCGTAGCCCTATTTTGGTACTAAAGGGACTCTCGGGAGGGTTCACGGTATTACAGAGACAATAAAATGAAAAAAACAAAGAATTACCGTACCAGAAAACGAACTCGAGCCTTCTGGGTGAAAGCCAGGTATTCTAACCACTAGACCATGCCGTATGGTCTATTGGTTAGAATACCTGCCTCTTATATCTACTGGATACTAGAGTTTTGCAAGAAACAAAGTATCGTAATAAAAAATAACATGCAAGTTGTTACAGATTTTTTGAAACACAACCGCTACGTTCACACGGCAACATTTTTCCCGTATACCGTACACGAGATTTTATTGAATAGCGTAGTGACAATAGAAAATGTATTAAATTGTTCACACGGAGTCTATGCGGGAAAATATCGAGATCGAGAAATATTTCTTCCCGTATACCGTCCGAATTTGTCACTACGAGCCCGAATCTCGAAACGTTTTTGATCGAATATGACACGCAGTGGCGCTTTAGTTCATGTTATACCATTCACACGATCAAACTTGTCTCTCGTATTCGGGACTGTATAGTGTACACCCCCGCCCGCGCGCATGCAGTTGTCCTTGTGTCGAGTCTCATATTTGTATCAGTACGCGGTAGGGTGGAATTCTCTATCCTTGATAGTAAATCGTCAAAAGTAGTTATTGACATGCGGAAATAATTAAAAAACAGTTGTTCTTCATTTCTGAGGCTCAGGAAAAACTTTTCGAATCTTCTTTCTCGATGAGGACCAGTCTTTAGAAAAGGATGAACCCAACACCTTCGAGGACGCTGCATGCGTTTTCGTCTATAAAACCAATATAAAAGTAGTGGCACACGTGGATCCACGATGGCGCGCACTGGAAGACTCGCTGAACATTCGATTTTAACGTTCCGTTAAAATCGATAGCTGCCGTGTGAACGACTGCCTCGTATACGGTAAAAGAGTAAACGTGAAAAAATCGCATCGAATAGACGTCGTGCGAACCTGGCCAACTAGTATGATATTCCAAATACAATTTTATCATAGTTTCAAGTTTAGTGTTCAGCAAAGCATTCATAGACTGAACAAAGCGGTCACGGTTTAGTCCGGTCTCTCAATACATGAAGTTTTTAACCAGTATTTCAACGGATATTTTATCGTACCTGTTCCAAAAATCCCAGAGACATATCCGGTCGAAAATTCCCATTCGTACGAGTCACGCTGACATGACGTTCGCAATTTGTGAATGAGATGAGCTCGGTGAGTCGTGACATTTGCTGTTTTAGGAATTTTCTGACCGACCTCCATTTATTAGTCTGCTTTTCTTTCAAAAATCTACAAATCCAGGCTTTTCTCTGATAAATTCAGACAGATCTGACGGATATTCGCATACAAATTTGAATTACGTTGACAAGTTGTTGACAACTTTTAAATCAGGGTTCAATGACATGCTTTTTACGTTTAGCTGACCTTTCTTTGCTATGTTGAAGAATTGTGTTGTTTATTATTCTTCTAGAATTGAATGAAATTTTATCTAGAAGATAAATTGCGGAGACAGATTCATTATCTTACAACAAACTTTGATAGTACTTAGAATCCAATACAATTAAAAAATAAAACTAAATCAATCCAACTAATAAGTGCTTATTTATAAATACACATTGTTTTTTTTTTAATGTGTATTAAATTTATATCAAGTACAATCACGATAGTCACACATACATTTAGACAAAACTAGTGACATTATTAAAAACATTAAAATAAAAAACCAGGCAGATATATTTGTTGATAATGATATATATTTATTTTAACGCTTATATGAGTGTTTCTCAAAATAGTCAAGTGAAAGTATTACAATTTATATATTTTTAGGTAGGTCTATTTACTAGCTTTCATTTGATATCCATATTGTCGTAATAGTAAAAACAAATCGTCCTTCCCCTCCTTTCCTGTATTTCCAAATTTTAAAAATATGTAGCCTATATCACTATGAAAACTGAGACGATTCTAATGATATGTCATACGCCATAAACCGTCAAGCCGTTTGTGCTGTAGCGCGTGCCAAATAAATGGGCATATATACATACATACGCTCGAAAAACAATACCCTCCATCTAACGCAGTCAGGTAATAATAATATCAGAAGTAAGTACTGCTCTGAAAACGTGACAATAGAGCTTAATTAGTGTAAGTTTCGCTATTTATATAAGTAAATGTTCAGTTATTATGATAATGTAGTTAATACCACACGTCAACAGCTTGGGTTCTCCTTCGGGAACTATTACATAGTGGCAAGGATTACGGCATAATTTCAGGCTACACTTACATGCTAATCCATGAAAACTTCGTTTGAAATGCTAAGAACGACTTGGTTTATATCATCTACATATGTTATAGTGTATATAAGAAGAAATGGCAGTTACTTTGAAATTTAAGATAGACACTTAAATTTCAAAGTAACTATTTTAAATTTTTCTTATTTTTTACCGCACTGAAAAATATTTTTCAGTTAAATTTCTTAGTTAGATTTAAATAAATGTTAATAGAACGAGGCTAACATTTTTAGTTATGGAAGTATTGTTCGATAAATATCACCTCATCTTATTTTAGTCAAAGGAAAGGAAACAATTCATTGTATTTGTAGCCTTAAAAAACCAGAAACATTTAATCAATATCGATAATATTGTATGTATTGATGATTCCAGCTTAATTCCGGCCGATTCCCGGCCAGACAGAAATATGAATGACGAGTTTAGATTTCTGTCCTGGGTCAGGGTATTTTTGTACTCGTCTTCATTCGTCTTTATATGTGTGGGGCTATGAGCGTAGAAATCGTGTGTGTTTATACAGAACATCTTCATATATCACATATTTTATACCCATGTTTCGTTTAAGGTCAACGTTCGTAAACAATACTAATTAATATATACGTAGTCCTTTATACTATGTGTACTAAAATAAATAAAAAGTGTTACTTTTAATATTTGTTTGTACGTAAAACATATTTTTTGCGTGGTCACGCTTCTAATCTCAACGGTGACATAATCACAATTTTATCGTATCCCAGCGACATGATTGTAAAACAGTCCCTATGTGTATTGGGACACCTATTTCTATTTACTCAACCCGCAGTTCATCTCAACCGTCCTTCACCCTTCAATTTATCCGCGTCAGAAAACTCATGAAAACACAGAAATAAAATTGTTGGGTGCTTTTTAACTGGAACATTTGAATATGTGTATCTACAATTGTTCCGTTCTCTTGTGCAATTTACAATAACGAGTTTCTATATTCGTTTAAAATTCGCAAATCTCTTTTATTACGTCGGCGTAATAAGCAATATATTAAAGATATACTTAAGCAATATACTGGATACTAGAGCTAGCTTCTATTGCTGTGTAAAAAAATGCTATGTAAAAACAAACTGATAAAAAAGATATTATACGAACAAAAAAATGACAAACCCTGTAAGTTTCTTGTCGGATCTTCTCAGTTGAGGCCATGGGTTGTAGTGTAGGAAAAAAATATTGTAACTAACAATTTGTAAGTGCCCCCGTAGGCCTATGCAAAATAAAGATATTTATTTTAATTTTTTCATTTCATTTCATTTCATTTCACATAATATTTCTATAAAGCACATCGAGGTGTTATGACTCTAATTTTTTATTTATAAGATTACAATGGGAAAAGAGCATGCAGACTGATGGTTAATGATGAAAAGCCATGGTTATCTGTAATGAACATCATTGAAACATAATATCTTCCTTAAATCCTATTGATACTGTTAAAGCCAAATTATTATTAGAACATTCGCTTTTGCAACAGTAACCTTAAGTTCCAGCTATTGGCTGATTCATAGAATTTTGTCACTTTACACATTTTTAATTGGGGCATTGGTATTTAAGAAGAGGCACAATCTTGATTGAGCCGTATCTTACTGAATACTACTCATCGCATCAAGGAGTCTGAGGCGAAAACTGTTGGATTATGTATATATGCTTCAGTTTCAGAAAGAACTTTGTTGTAAATACTCAGGTAACTTTAATATACGATATTAACTATTTGAAGTTTAAGTAAAACAACTAGTTTTAGAGTCCTTAGCTCGCTACTTAAATCAGACAGTATGCATCATGCTGTCTTTTCATAGACATACCTATATCGATTATTTCGTAGATATTTGATTATAAAACTAAATTATAACCAGGATCTAAGTTAAAATTGATTGTTAAAAGTAATGAATACTTGTATGATACTAATAATTATTAATAAACGTGTCTAAATATTATATGAAGGTGCTTGAACGACCCTACATACACATTAAACGTTTGTGAAGTGTCTTGATAGCTAGTTTGTAGTTTCTCGAGCAATAATTTGATAACTGTGGTGTATAGTTTACAACTACTTGGAACTTGTATATTGATATCCATGGACTTGTTCAAACTGAGTGCGTATTATATTTCAAGCTGCTCAAGAGAGGAGAAGTTACAGTTAGTGCTAATTTGTACTGTGTGGTGTTAGTTTCAAAAAACTCCACTAACTCTCTTCTCCTGAATGTTAGAAGGTAATTAAAGGACTAAATTACTGAGTAATATCACGTCATGTACATCATATTCACCCTCATATATACTTTCATATGAGGCGACTTAGTCCTCGGGAGTAGCAACGCATCTGTGATTGACTTTAGATAGAACCCCTGTTCTATATGAAGTTGCTTACAGAGGTCCATGGGCGGCAGTGACTACTTAACATCAGATGGACTACATGCTCACCTTATAAAAAATACACATGGGCAGCCAATGACAATACTTTATACTATTACATGCTTATTACTTCATTTCACAGCGATATGTTGATTTATATTTCGAAAACATGTAAAACGAAAAGAAGCTTTGAATTTAAATGTAAAATTATACGGGCTGAGGTATGATTTATTGCTTATCTCGTGGGAGGAAAAAAGTCGCAGGCATGTGTGTCATTTATTACGCAGGGTTTACCGTCCATGATTTAAACTTGGCTCTGCTAAATTAAACGTGTAATTGAAAACGCAAATTCTTTTGTTTGTTGGATAACAACCTTTTTTAGAGTGAAAAGTTTAACATTTGTCTCGTTTCTGTTGTTCGTTGGCGTGGCGATCGCCACACCGTATTATTATTTTAGCAGCATCTGTACATTTTCGGAACTATTAAGTACCTATCGAACAAATCTAAGCGGGCTACGGTCTTAGTTCGACTTAGTGCGGAGTACTGCTCGTAGATGGCGTTATTTTCATTACGCTATACGTTTAGTTTCTGATGTCATCTTATCTTTTATGCATATTACTTTTATAAACACGATGTTTCACATCTGCCAGGCGTCCCGTGACGGCTATTTATTTGCTTATGCCTTGAACCAGTCTGTCTTTTACAAATCTGTTACAAAATACATATAGAACTAAGTTACTAGTCAACTTTGTAATTATAAGGAATCGGGGTTGTTTTTCTTAAGCTCCAAATAAGCTCACAATAAAGATTAATTTGTCAATTTGAAACAGCATACAGCAACAAAGAAGATATTGGATCTATTCTTGATATCTCGGAGTACAAAAAATATGCAAAATTATTTTCATTGTGACCTCATTCGTGGAGTGACTATACATTTTCCCTGCTTGAGATATTATGCTTGTCAGCCAAATAACATCGAATACAAAGTTCATTCTTTTTCGCAATTCCATTATTTCTCGCGAACTTTCGTTATAAAATATTTGTATAAAGACTAGCGATTTGATTTGTACATTGTGTACCTTATTTTTGAATATCTTAATAAAGAAAGCTGATATAGTACATATAGCAAAGTCGATCAACTAATAGTATATAAAAATAAGATTTAGAATATAAAATAGTCAAAAGAAATGTTTCGTAAGCGTCCATTTTCTCAGTTTTCCGTCAAGTACATTTGGATTTTATAAAAGTTTAAATATAAGTTAATTAGTTAAAAAGAAGAAAACACGTATGTTGTATCTTTACATTTACTTGTGTTAATAAAAATACATATTAATAACACAAATTGAACGAAACGAATACAACAGAATTATTTATACTTTAAATTTAGAAAATGAATTCGTTTACTTAATCTCTTTTAGCATACCTGTTTTTGTAATACGGTATAAAGTAGTTCCTTCAAACTAACAGTATATTCATCCTACAAATACCTACAGATGAAGTAATAAAAGGATGTTATTAAAGTTAAGTTAAATAAAATCAACACAAATTCCGTGAAGACTTAGCAGGATTTGTATCACTTTGTAAAGTACATCTTTCGTCTTATTACTTTGTACATTTTGCGCATGCTAGTGGTTGGGAAGTATGTTAATTATTCACGTTAAGTATCGCCTTCCCTAGACTTATTATTTTAAACCACCTTTTGAGATTTAAAATGTTCAAGTGTCACCGCATCGTAATATAATCCCTTTTCAAGAATTAAAGCTTTACCGTAATTAAAAATGCCACTCACATTTCCTTTAAACATTTCAAATATATCAGCCGCATCTCTGGTCGTTTCTTAAATAATAACATTTTGCTTCAGATTATATTAACGTATAGCTAACATATTTTTTTTATATATTTTTTAAAGCTGGCAGCTACTTTTCACAAAGATTAAGTCTTGCCGTACAGCAAAATAATGCCGCCAGGTTTTGGGAACCATGCCTCACGTTCATTTTAGATGTTGTTTTTAAATTTATAATCACATTTATATTGTATATGTTTTGTTTTACAATTAATATTATGTTTTTCTTTTCTGTATCTCTTTTAATAAACATATTTGCGAATACATTCATTATTTGTATGATCATTAAATTGTATCTATGAGTAAAAATACTTTTGTTAAGAATTTCAGAGTGAGTGAATGCTTATCATTTAAGTCATTACTAGCCTAGTACTTAGTATGAGGCCTCCATGTCAGATTAAGAGAGATTTACGAGGCAATCGACCGATGGTCAAGTGAGGATTGAAGATTTTAACACACTTTGTGACGTGTACCTACTCTTATAAGTAATTGCTTTTTGGAAGATCCAAACATTTTTTATGATATAATCTAAGAAGACATTATTAAGTTCAAAACAGTATAAAAATAAATGATAATATCGTTTATAATCAAATAATGCGTAAATTTTATAAACTTAAAATGGAATGTTCATCAACTATAATAAGCTATTTATATAACATGTCTTCTTCCAGTTTGCTGTAATTTCTCCTAACAGCTCTCTGCACGATTGTATGGCGCATATACTATACTAGCTGTGACACGCGGTTTCACCCGCTACAACATAATAAAACAACCAACAAACATATATGTTATATAGCCTATAACCTTTCTCAATAAATGTACTACTTACCACAAAAATAATTTATCAATTCGAACCGGTAGTTCCTGAGATTAGCGCGTTCAACCAAACAAACTCTACTGTTTTATAATATTAGTATACATACTTTATACTTGTTTCCACGTGTAAGTTTATATACCTACTGTATATTTTATTAAGGAGTCATTATATTTTATTTGTTTTATTCTACATATATTTAAGTACGGTTTTCCTTAATAACATATTTTTCAGTTCCTCGTTCATGTTTTACGAACGATTTTTTTAAATTATATTCGGTGAATAGAAATTATATTATTTTGATTAACAACCTTCATTGAACCAAAGTTTATATACAATTATACACATGTCTACAACAAGACCATTACTAAACAAATTATTCATAAAGGTCATCTCACGGTACAGTTGAGGATTTAAACGGACCTCTAGAATCCTCTTAATCGGATAATTCTCAAGGGGTAACAGCCCTCAGGATTGTAGCTCGGTATATAACGAAGGTATGGAGAATGGCTATAATCCGGCGACCTATTGTGCGAGGGTGACCTTTATCGTGTTGGGTTATGACGATGTTTGGTCTCATTACAGTCATTAATTAGCTTATGCTATTTATAATAAGGTTTGTTTTATGTTAGTTCAGGCCAATGAGGTGAAGACTCGTGTGTAGCTACGGTAATACGAGCTTAATTTGCATAGGTCCAGAGTTCGACATTACGATGAATTCATTTCCGAATTTAAGTTAAAATTGTGACGTTTTTTTAATCTTTTGAGTGATCCATATAACGTGACCTCGAGCCATGATAAAATAATTTACCTATTTCACTATGAAGGTAAAAAAAATAATTTAAAACCATTATAGATGTGTGGGCACTTCACCCTCATAAATCGTAAAATATGTTATGTGGGTGAAGTGCCCACAGATGCTTTATTATCGTGTGGTATCAGCCTTGAAATAACTTACTGTCTTTTTACTTGCGGATATTATAAGTGGCAAGATACCGCTCAGTAATGGAATCGGTTTAACTCCGGCCACAAAATATTAGAGTGACTGTTGCTCCAGCATTGAGCAGGATTTCGTTCCACTAAATGGTGAGATCCGATCCAAAAGTTCAGGAGCAATGCGTGTACAAGCATACATATATACAAACATATTTATAAAATTTTGTATATTTGTTCATACATAGTACATGCAGTTCCAGCAATATTACATACTTGGGTACTGAATTGAGAACCTCCTTTTTAAGTCGGTTCTGTCGTCGTAACTGTCAAAAAACACCCATTCAGAATCAGACGCACTGTTTATAAATCATTTGAAACGTTCAAAACGTTACGCTAAAAATGTTTTTCTGTCTACCAGTATTTCCTGTCAACTGTTTCAGCATTCTATTTTTAGTTTTTCATTCATGATTCAGTTTTAGAAATACGAAACCTTTTCATTCTTCTACAAATCAGAAATTCAAGTGGAATATTGAAACAACGTATTCTTCGGCTATGCCAGTACTTATAAAGTTTTCCAAATGTGTATGTTACTATTTTATATTATTCACCGATTCCTCAAAGGAAAAAGGTAGTCTATTCCATTTGTTTATATACATGTGTGTTCGGCGATTACTTCGCGAAGTAGCAATCGACCAACACGATTCAAACGGCGATGTATGTGGCTAGTTTCATAAGCGGTCACATTTTGTGGAAATTGAAAAATATAGCAGATTTCTCGGAAAATTGGAAAAGTAGACTTCTCGCGTGTTTCTCGACCGATTTCTTTCATTCTTTCATTTCAATACGAAAGTCATAATATAGTAGAAAATATTTTCATCGTAATGATCCAGCTAAATATTTTGGAATTATGTATTAATACTAAACCAACATAAGTCTAAATTATTATTTACTTTTTGTGACATAGAATTCGATTTTTTTATGTATTACAGTAATACCTACATGAACACCTGAGATCTGCAACAAATTTGTTAAGTATCACAGTGAACTAAATGGGCTGTAAAGAGGCTAAATTAAACGGGTGGTAAATTTGGTGTATAACCACGCGATGTTCTAACACCTTTAAACCACTTAAAGATAATGATTAGAGATCATCATCGATTATGGATATCAGTGAATTAAAAAATGGGATTCCCCGTGTTTAGTAGAGGCATGGTAATGGATGGTAATGAAGTAATTTATTAATGTATTACAATTTAGTCTTTAGATCTCGAAGGTGGTAGAACCAGTGTTGTTTGACCGGGGAGGTACCACCGTCACACTTATTTCTAGCGTGAAGCAGTTCTTGCGTTTCAGTGGAAGGATGTGGTTGCCGGCTCACTTATGTATGGCGACCATCTCAGTTCTCAGGAGTAGCAACGCATCCGTGAACTTCAGATAGAACCCTTGTTATGTACGAAGTTAATCACAGGTGTCCATGCGCGGCAGTAACTACTTACCATCAGGTGGACTGCATGCTTGTTTGTTACTTCAATGTGATAAAAAAGATGTTCCCGATGTACATACATATACCGTTAAATACATGGAGAACTATAAAAAAATAATAACTATGTATGAGATTTGATAAATGTTCTAACAAACGATGTAAAGTTCTGTTAGAAGCAAATATTTTTATTCCTGGCATTTATTTTCCTGAACCGCCTGCACATGTCACATGACTGCGCAATTTTGAAATGTTAGAACGCACGTCAAGATTTAAATGTCGATATCGATTTAGATTTAGTTATAAATAAATGAATAAAAAATGTAAAAAGCGGTTTCAAATATTAACTATATATTAATAATAACATGATAATAACGTTTTCTACATTCCTAGTCCTGCACTAGGATGAGTATTCTGAGTCATGGGTGCCATGGACTCAATACACGATCAGCAAGACCCAGAACAAAATCTAAATTCTTGCACTGACTTGCGTGACTGCTCTGCTACACTGGTTGTCAATAGTCATGTGTGTAACTGGAAAAAAAAATAGAAGTAAGATGTAGTGAATAAATAGATGTAATCTTTATGGTTAGTGGCTCACGTTTACTGCGGTACATTTCAGCCTTTATTAAAAAGGAACGCCGTACGTGACTGCACTTGTATCACGGAACATTTTAGAGCATAAAATTAAGATTATTAGTACAGACAAAATCATAGATATAATAACGCAAATATTCAAATTTAAAAAACAGGAAATAATTACTAAAGTGTTTTTATAGCCTTTTAACTTTTTCAGGGCCAATGTAGTCGATATTATCTCTAAATTGTTCTATCAACGTCATGTGTACTATATATGTATACCTATATCTACCTAACTATACCTGTGTCATTTTATTATTTATTCAAACATACCCTGTGTATTCATCTAATATTTTTTTATTATTCTATCTAAGATAATGTATTTAATCGCGTTATAGATATAGGCATAGATATAGCTATGAAATGAAATGAAATGAAATGAAAATTAAATATATAGGTACATATATATCTTTGTTCTAATAAAACATTGCAATAGTACATAAGCAAACGTACTGTGTTTTGGGGAAACAACAAGAAAAAAAACATAATATTATGATTAAACTTTAAATTAAAAGAAATTCCTGAATGCAAGCGTAACACAAAAGCCTTTAAGTTTACTTAAACTGGATACGTGAAACAAAGGATACGTAAATTCTCACTACTGTACAATGTCTAACACTGTACAACAAAAAAACTACTATTACTGCAGGTATCTGTTACTCTCTTTTGCCTTAATTTTCTATTTACCCGATTAAATCGAAGTGAGTGTATTTATGTTACGTTTATCAGTTGCAAAATGACGTCTAAACTTAACATCATAATGACATATGTATGATCTTTGGTTATAACCGTCTTCATCGTCCACTGGTTATAGACTCTGTGACGTCTTAGTACTTAGTACTTCTAACTTGGATATGTCTAGAAAACAAATGAAATACGAATAATCCCTTTTATAAATTTTATAAGGCAGGGTTCTGCTCTATAAAAACAAGGCGTTTGATCATCAACCATTTTTATAAACGCGGGCAACATGCGGCGCATGAGTCTTGCTTTGCCGACCTCTGCTTTATCCAGAAAACGCAGAGTGAAATAATAATAAAATTACAACTTACTCATTTTTATATTCCCTCAACGAATCCAATTTAAGTACCCTAAGTAATTTAGAGCGTTTTTGTCCGATTTATCCTTAAGCCAAAGTGTTTTCAATTCGCCAAATGAGACCGAGATAAGCAAAGCTCATTCCACAATGACGAGGCACTTTCTATAATTATGATACAATTACATTTCCTTTTAGTAACGGCCTCGCATTATTTATAGACTGATACTCTCGTGTTTTATTTTTAGGGAGCTAATACATGAGTGACAATTCATTTTGTCAACCATGGTCGCTGACGACAGGCGGTGACATCATCACCCAGCATCTATGTGATCAGGAGTAGTAATGCGTCTATTATACTATAATTAATTAAGTTAGAATCTCTGTTCTACGTATTGGTTACAGATTTTTATTGGTGGCAGTGATCACTAAGCGTCAGGTGGAATCTGTGCTCGTAATATACTATACCTTCGACATATCGCATGCTTATTGGAATACTGACTTAACTCAAAAAAGACGATTTTTGGGGTATCACAAAAGAAGATCTTGCAATGAGACCTTTTCGTACTTGTTGATGAATAAAATCAACAATTAATTAACGTCAGGGCGCCAACAAATCGTAATTTCAACGTAATTCAATCAGTAGACGGTAGATGGCACTAAGAGAAGCCTGTATCTGTACGTAACTACATTTTAACTTATCTCTTAATGAGTTCCATTAAACATGCGATATTATAAATAAGTTGTATTGACTGCGCAACTTCGTGAGGTAGTGTAAACTGTTTTAATATCTTTTGCTCACGAATTCGCTTCCATATGACCATTATTTATCAGCAAATTGCAGGTAAATATTTTTTAATATACATAAGGTTAACTCATTAATACTCTTAATAACAATTATATTTTCGAATCTTTCGGTAATGTGAAACATACGATCATAGTTTTATATTCCATTTGCTGAGGAATTGATTGAATATGCATGTTACGACAAAAAAAAAATATGAGACTTTTTCGACTTTGCACATAACACATTGAAAGAATTGCAACATTATGTAAGTGAAAAGATTATTAGACTTTGTAGTAATCATAATTAGATACTGCTGTAGAAAAACTATCTTCAGCTCTTTACAATATAACTATTACGGTTTTGATGAGCACAATTCAGTATTTCCATTGCTCAGTCATAAAGCTGAAATTTTTCCGGTTAGTCTTTACAAACCCGTTGAGCGAACATTACACGATTGCAGCGACTATTCCGAAATGACTAACCCACAGAAGCGCATTCGCGGCATACAAACCGACTGACCTATTTATCTAACACGACCGCAGCTGTAAACAGAGCCTACGTATTATTCTTCGGATCTTGTGGATTCGCTAATATTTGTATGGCAAATTCGCAAAATAGGCAAATTTCGCATCTATTCCGAGTTCTAAGTGAATTAAGCTAACTTGATTTATACATTGATTTGAATATTTGTGAAGTGGCTTCTTTCCAAGTTGGCACATCATATATGTATGTGATTCATATTTTGACAGTTCAAAACTGAACTTATTTATGTCTTTTCTTACGTTTTTTGGATTTCTTCTCTCATTCCATTTCACAAAACAAGTAAATATGAATGAATATCTAGCATTACACCAATCTTACAAGTCACAACTGTGAAAAATCCTAGCGCCCTACTGGTTTCCAATATGGATTAATTCCGTAAAAGTGCGTGGACTACTTCTGCAATATACGTTTAATACGGTTCATTTGAGCTTTATTTAGTGGATATAGGGGCAAATGTGCGCCACTCCGGTCTCTGAATCTTCTTATCTAGCTTTTTTATATTCTTGAAGTTGCAGACTAGCACACATTCGTCTTGATGGTAAGTGATAACATTCAAATAAATGTACTCCAAATAAGATATGATTCTTATTAGCGTTCGACCACAGATGTAATGATACCTCTGGGGATTCAGTTGGACAGCTTTTGGGTAAAGATATGTTAAGACGACCTACGTAGCTGAGCGGTTACCTTTTAGTTTGTCACAATGGGTTCCAGGTGAGATTCCCGGTCAGGCATAAAATCCTAGTATGGGGATCTGCGTGTAGAAAGCGTTATAGAGTTAATTCTCTTATCTATATAAGGGAATTCATAATATTGAAACATAACGATTAACACTGTGGTTATAAACGTGGGGGTACAAAATTGTGGCAGATAAAACCACGAAGGAATAAAGCAAATCTTCCCATCTATACTTGTCGGGTTTCGTTATCCGAAGCACAGATTTTGATCGTCTATATAGAACATATATGCCTATTCTATGTAGGTACAATGCGTGGTAATGTTTGGGTATCGTGATAGGTTTAATAAGGCTGTTAGTTCGACCTACTATATACTGGCATCCAGCCAGCGGCGAGTTTCACCAGTAGGTACCTTGTTGATATTTAAACTGCAGCTGTGCTTTGTCAAAACAAGTAAAATATACAAATACTTTTATTATT
>DWNE01000583.1:0-27483 GCA_018249875.1 Cecropterus toxeus | reverse complement strand
ATCAAAGTGGAATATTTTTACAATAAATAGGTCATATTATTCTGGCCCAAATAAGTGATATTTTTAATAAATTCTCAGTAATAATTCTTGTAAGCTATTATGTAAATGATTTGTAAGGGATGTAAAGCTTTATTTACACTACAGATATCGAACTTGTGGCAGACAAAGTATTATTTTTCTATACAATATTCTGACAGGCATTGCAGTATTTGCGCAGCAGAATTACTGTATTGTTAGTACGAGTTTATTCCGTTTCCTTAAATGAGCTTTGTTAACGTTTTGCAAAGTACAGCCAGAAATGAAAACTTAAATGTATGGATGTAAGGAATAATTATGTGAGCAACCTAATAAACTCCAATTAGGAGTACTGGTATAAAACCATTAGTACTGTAATACCCCGAACTTACGCGATGGGTAGGACTGAGTGATAAGCACGTAAATCGAGTTCGCGAAGTAATGTATAGTGTATGTATATATAAATTATTAACCGACTTCCCAAAGGAAAGAAGGTTATCTATTCGTCACGTATTTTTTTTTTCATTTTAATTAGGGACGGAAGTAGAAGACAATAACATGTTTATTAAAATCCTAAATTATACAAATATAAAATCATCAACCGAAGTTATTTTTAAGATTTTGAAATTATAAAAGGCTTTAAAAAATCTATCAAAGTAGATTGATGACTCAAAACTTCCCTCTTAACATGTCGATTTTATTTTTTGTAGACGAAATGAGCTTTTTGGTGATGTTTTCTAAAATTTGTTAATTTACGATCGCGTGAGTAGGGGCGTACATTGAGGTATCACTGTAAAATGTATAGAATAATACTTCTTTGCAGTACATTGTATAGAAAAATACTATTCAGTCTGCAACATTTAATGTCTGAAGATATAAATGTGGCTGAAACTGTAAACCGTTTATTAAAGTTGAACCTTATCCGTAACAGTTATTAGTGTTGTTTTTAAAAATACACTGCCGTCCTAGAAATATTAAATGTGGTTCATGAATATATATTTTTTATTTTCTATCAAGTGTGTTTGTATGAAATACTATCAGTATTACATACATTAAGATATTTATCTAGCAGGATTTGAATTTTAAAAAATTCGCGCTAAGGTTTGGAAAATATTTAAAACTATAAGTATTAATCAACTTTTAGTTGAAGTATGTGTGTACGTTACCCCAGCAGGAATCGTTTTTTCCGTTTATTTCCAAAACGACAACATGCACATTTTTTTTATTCTGCGCACATTTACAGCAGATTTAGCACTAACTTGGCCCCACTCATATCACTCTAGGTGCTACTTTCTTGCTGGGGTAACGTACACGAAGTATGTTCTTTACGAATCAGGGGATAATTAATAAAAACACAATTACACAAAGACATTTTACTATCAAGTCATGAATGAATTACAATATAGTTTTAAAAATTGGTTTAATGCATATTTTTTATGGTATAGTGCACTTCGATGATATCGTTAGGGAACCACTGCGACGACTCAAGGCTATCCCACAAAGACAATTCCGGGTCCAGGAACTCTTGATTCATCTCGTCCACATCGATAGTCTTCTTGTGATCTAGAAGTAAATAATCATGCTATATATTATACTTGCCATTGATATTTCAATATGTAGTAGGGAGTAGTTTGTGTGTTGAGTGTATTTTACATTTCAGTGTGGTGTTCTTAAAATTGACATTTCATAAAGTATTTCGTTTAATAGGGCTTCAATTGATATATGTATGAGCTAGAGATCATACCCGGATTCATTTACGTCCATGTCGGACTGGGTATGATTATTCCGTTGTCAAAAATTCACGTACATATTGGATAATCCGCTTTATATACTGGTGGGTATTGCTAAGTATTTCCAGGTGCATAGATTTGGTATGATGTGTGGGGCAAATGTCTGTAACAAATAGACAGTGACGTACCGACGAGAGCCAATTCGTCGTTGGGCGGCGCGACGGGCACGGGCTCGGCGACGGGTGCGGCGGGCGCGGCCCCCGGATCGGGACCGCCGGGCCCGCCCTGCCCCCCCTGCCCATAGTAGCCAGACCACGCTGAGTAATTTTGCCAATAAGCTGATGGATCATAATATTGGTTGTACTCCTATAATCACAATTCACACACTCTGTCATTGCTCTACACGGCACGATAAGAATAGTACCGACTCTTACGTGACTCGACGAGCTATTCATTGTACATATGAAGCTTTCGGTTAATTTACACGCTGGCCCGGCTCGCAAACAGCAGTTGCATCTCAGCGGAACAAGAAATCTCAATGCACACCAGTTTGGAAGAATTCAGATGTCATTAATGAGCTTCGAAGCAAAATTTTGAGCAATCACATATATAAATCTTACGCGTTTAAGTATTTTACGGTTGTCCGTAAAATACAGAAAAAATATATACATGATAAAAAATAAAAATACAACTTTTAAAATAAAACTTAATCCTTTAATCTATCTACTTAGTATTTTACGGACAACCACATAAATAAATAGCAATTTAATATCGATTCTAGTGATAAATTATACATCAACGCATACATAAATTATGTAAACTCATGCTTGATCTAAAATTCTAAAGCTGTTCCAAGGAACTTTTACGCATCAAAACAAAGCAGATTTGGCTAGAACTAGTTTGATAAAGAATGAATGATACCGTTCCGCTGTTGTACGATTGTTGCGTCGTTGGCGCATTCGGTGGTTGTGACGGTGTACTGCCTTTCGGTTTGGGAACCGCAGTGCATATTTTCAGCGGTTTTGACCCAAGACCAGTGTAACCGTTCATAGCGTACAGGGCATTGCGTTGCTCGTCTTCGTTTCCAAATCTGACAAAACCGTAGCCTTTTGTGTACCCAGCGTTGTCGAGTATCACTGAAATTTCACACAAAAATAACGATTCGGACGTTTGTATTGTAAGTTTTATCGCTAATTGAGATACGGGACCAATTCTTTTGTTGAATGCAATATTCGCAGTGTGTGAACAGATCCTATGCAAGATTTAAAGCTTTCCATTGAAAAAAAAAAACGTTTTACGTTCATAATACTAACACTGGTGCAAGGGAAATATTCTTGAATTGAATTTCTTTAGCAACGCGTATGCTTGTCAATTGTTTTTTTTTTATAACCGTTAAATAGTAAATTTTAGAGGAAAATGTTTTTTTTTGTTCAGTCAATAAAGTAAGTAGGTATTTAAATACACTAAAATCGTAGCATATTTGAGCTGAAGCAAACTGGATGAGTATGAGCTGCCTAATCTAAACGATTACTGAGTTGTTAGGCGCTACACATTTTTAGTATAATGTCTGATTACTCTGTTTGAGTTGACCACTATAACTATTCGAGTATAGTTGTGAGCTGTCCTAGTTGTTTGAAGGTATTTACATATTAAACTAGCTCGAACCTGAGTATTCATCATGTGCTCTACTTATTCGCAATTCCTCATCGTGATGCACTATAACCCTTCCTTTTTTTGTATAAAACCTATGACTTAAGTTAGTTTATAGGTCCCAATTAAAGAGTAGGCCAGTAATTGGAGTGCTCTAGAGGAGCTATTAGAAGCTCTTAAGTTTCCCTTAAGTGCTAAGGTTTACTCCTCCAGGGTGATAATAATTTTTGTAATATCTTCTTTCTTTAGCATCACAACGTACTGCGTTTGCGAATGTAATGTTTTCTAGTCAAATGTCCTTATAACGAAAATCAAGCGTAGCATATTACTATTGGACAATGCTCTGGTTTATTCTCTGAACAATTACCTTCAATACGATAGGTTTAGGGTTACAATAGGTTTAGGGTATGTCTCTTCAGCTCCAGAAAAACATGCCTATTTATGCGATTCTGGTTTGAAAACATTGCCTTTTTAGGTGACTTTATAGGTACGGGGCGTCCAAACCCAATTTCCGTGTAGTATGTGCCTACGTACACGTAATGGATTTTATACTCTTGCTTAATACTTCTGTCCTAACTTGATTACAGGTATCCAGATTGGTAACCTTACCTTAGTTTATGATATGATATCCTGTATACTGACTACTACAATTTTTGTAAACAATAACATCCCAAACTCAGACTTTTGTTGTTAAATTGAAGAAAATACCCACTTCGGTGCAGAGCATTTTACAATTTCTTTCTATATATGAAAGTAGCAAACGATTGCAGTCCACCTGATAGTAAGGTCACAGCCGGAGACTGCCTGTAAGCAATTTCATATAGAACAAGTGTTCTATCTGAAGTCGATCACAGATGCGTTGTTGCCCCTGAGGACTAAGTTGGAACGCCTTGGATAACTATGTTTCTTACCACACACTTTAGACCAGAACACAGCAACGGATAATACTGCCGTTATTAAGCAGAAATATGAGTCACGAAGAGTTCTGCCATCTTAAAATTGTTATTAGTGTAACTTTGATCCTGTCGTGTTCAAGCACGACTCTTGGTGAAGAGAAAAAAAAATGTTTGATTTGTACTTGTGGCACAGCTTTTGAAACGTAAAATAAGTAGCGTCTACTTCTTGTCTCTAATTAGGTACACTTTATTTTCTATGGTGAATATTCGCCGCTAGAACCCTTGGAATTGCGATTTCAGATATAAAAATTGTTCTAGCTATTTAACATAGGTAGTATGGTGGATGTTAATTTTACTCTGTTGTGACATTTGAATTAGCAAAGGAAATGCGGTTCACTAAAACCAGTGGTCTTTACTGTTCGTGGACATCTTTAACACAAATTTTTCGGGTCTATTAAAGGCTGCTAAAAGACCATAAAAATAGTGCTGCCCTAGTAGCACCTAGGGCACCACCATTTTTATGGTCTTAGTTTAATCTCTTCACATTTCCACCCTTTTTATTTCCGCAGCGCGTTACATTATTGTTATAAAATAGAAGTCGAGGCGGTGCTGTCTCAGGCGAATGATTCTCTCAGGCGAATGATTCTACTAAATTCAATAGTTAATATAGCAGTCAATAATCTATAGATCAACCCTAATCAGAAATATAGTAACGATGTGTTGCTGCCACTAAGAGTTTAGGACCAAGTTGAATACTTCATATGTAGGTCATTCATATGTAGGTACGCCTACCTTACCATACTTCACAAATCATGCATAAAATGGGTCCTGTAAGGTAGTAAGCAGTTTATAGCAAACACTGCTGAACGAACTACTGATTGTTCCTCCATAATTAGCTAACAAATATTGTGTTCTAATGACATACTTCTATAAAGTGTATGCTTATTTAGTTTCAAAAATATTCTTAACTATAAAATCGCAATTATGTGTACCTTTGGCAGTTTTAATAGATGAGTACTTGGCAGCAAACACTCTATAGAGCGAGTAGTCATCCACGTCTGGGCTGAGGTCGCCGACCCAGACAGAGAACTCTCTCTCTTGCTGCATGTTTGCCCTGGCTTCCCGAGATGCTGTGTTCAACCTGAATCTAACCACAGGGAATGTGCCGGGGATTGGTTTGCCGTTGAGCTTGTGCATAGCGTCTATCGCTTCTTCATCTGTCTGTAGAGAACATTATATTTCTTAGATAACAGTTTGGAGGACTGATGCATTGGGCTATTAGGAAGAAGAGTGCTGTTGCGACTACGGGACAGCCTTGCACAGCAGTGGCATCCATGAGCGGTAGACAGAAAATGAGATTTACGAAAGTATCATTTTAATAATTTAAAACTTTACAATAAACACGTTACAAAACACTGTACCCTTACAAACTAACAGATGAAGGCGATAGTCGTTCATAGTAAACAGTTTCTAATACAAGCCGTATCAAATCACTTCAACACTCGAGTTCCAGTCAAACATAAGTGTATACCAAACTAATTACAATTACACTCCAAAATACTACATTAAAATATACGAAAATAGAGTTAACAACTAGAACTAGAGAATTTGATTTGCATATTGTTACACTCAACATTACAAATCGACAATCCGTTACACAATTGGTGGAATAAATAATAACGCGGTAACGATCGCGCACAGTTCCGTGTCGCGTGCCCGCACAGTCCCGGCGCACGCTTCACTATAGTCCATCAAAATCACACACCACATTACATAGTACAACGGAATGACCAAGTTTTCTAATGATGTCGGGGAATTATTCGCGGGGGCGCCATCAGAGAGCGAGAGGGCGACGCCGAGGACGCGGGAGGTGTCTGGGGAGGAGGCGTCGGGGCGCTGGCGGGCGTCGCGGCCGGAGTCCCCGGCGGCGACGGAGCGCTCGCCCCCCACCGCGTACTGTAGTCCTCCGACATAAATGAGTTCTGCGACTTTAAATCCTCCAGCCTCGAGATTTGTTGTCGCAAGTACATTATTTTCTGCTCCTGCAGCGTCGCCTGGATTTCTGTGTGACGCACCAGCGACCGCGAGCACTTTAGCTCGGCAGAAACGCGGGTGCTTTGCAGACAACCCAGTCGGTACGCTTCTAAAGCGTATTCGTTCGCCTGCTTCTCTAGTATGTCCGCGGGCCAGTTGGCGACGTGCGTCGTGAGATCGGAGCGAACGTGCCCCACCAATGACGGCATCAACATCGGCGCGGCATGCTGCAGGCCACCCACTACCGACGAGTAGCTCCCCAAGCTCTCCATTTGTCTGGGCGGCGGGTGTTCTAGTTGGGGAGGAGGCGCGTGAGGGTCTGCACTCTCCGAGTGTGTAGGAGTGGAGGGGCCGGCGTCGCGTTGCGGCGTACGATCGGCGGGTGCTCGCGACGGCGACGTGCCGTTATTGCTACTGCTGTTGTTGGCCGTGGTCGACGTCGTCGTGTGCGTCGCCACGATACGCGGCAGCGCCGCAGCCAGCAATGACCCGCTCGTTTGATTGGAATTATCCAGAACGACGACCGGTGGCACAGAGTTGCCATCGACGCCCTCCCTGGCCCCATACGAATTCTCCGAGATCGGCGTGCTGCGATCCGGAGATATGTCCATGTCCTGTGTTTGTTCATCTTTTTGGTCATGTGTGCACGGCCGTTTGCCATGCCTGCGGCGCTCGTGCTCGTTTTCATCGCGAGAATTGCTCCAGTACCGGCCAGATGTACTGTTTGTCCGCTTACTAGACGACTTCTCCGATTCGTGTCGCCTTGAACGCGAACTTGATCTCTTATCGCGATTGCTCCTAGATGAATATGTCGAATCTTTGAAAGAACTTCTTCTAGAGTCCCACTCCTTTGGTTTTTCCCACTGTGACACTTCACTGATACAATTATAATAATACTTTTTCCCTGATGAACTAATGTATTCTGACCATTCACTACTAGAAGCGACACTTGACGCCGGCGCACTTCTCCTGTCATAGTTACTGTTTGCACTACTGTTCGTGCCACTAGACCTACTGTTTTTCTCCACTTTTTTATGGTTATTCTTCTCTTTCATTATTAGTTCTCTCCTGTCCGCCGTCTCTGCTATGTTTCTTCTTCAATTATCATTAGCAACTTTGCAAAAATTGTTCTAATTAGCAATTCTTGTAATTAATACTTGTAATGCAGATGATTATGGTGCTTCTCAAAGTACTCATTACTTAGTTGCTGAGCATTTCTTATGTCCATTACCATAAATACATATGTATGATTTATAACAGCCTCATGATAAAATTTTAGCATTCATGTTGTTTTACAGGAGGCTGTGATATATCTTGATGGGTATCATGTCGCATATGAGACAGGTAAATTATTGTTAAATAATACTTTAACTCTATCTCTGATACTTTAAAACTGTGAATAAGTTGGATTATACTATTATAGGCATCCCCGAATCCTAGACAAGTGTTTTTGGAATCCTTGTCCGATTGTTGTCTTGTCTGTTTTGTAGCATTACATCTGACTTAAAAAATGTGGTATAAATATCACGCTACGACTTCGGGGAGCTGAAAAATGACAAAAAATGTGTTTTTTTCACTCATAAACGTTGAAAAGCTAGAAACGTGGAAGGCTAGTGTAAATTAATGTTATTGCTGAATTTAGGATCTTCTTAGTAACTTCTATATACTACAACTTAGTACAAGTTAGGCATTGCAGAAAATGAATGTTAACTTGAATTCATGGTTTACCTGGAAGTGTACAAAAGCGTAGCCAGCTGGTTCTCCTGTGAACTTATTCCTCATTACTTTAACGGCGAGAGGTCGCTGGCTCATTCGATGAAATGCAGCCATGATAAAACTCTCGGTCATATTGGGCTCCAACTGAAATCAAAAATAAAGAATCATTGGATAAATATCATTATTATATTATGTTTAATGCATTAAACATACAAAAAGGGCGTTTAAAACTAAAATAGCTATCATTTTTATCGTGTATAGTAAACCGGGTGAAGGGTGAAGCAACATTTTTTACAAGCGTTAGCTTCACATGTTACATTATTAAGAAGTTTTCAAAACTTACGCTACCCATCCACAACTGGCATTGCATAGCCATATTTTATATAAGTGCCCTCTAATATATTTTTGTGGCCACACAACAAACACGTTATTTCATAAAAATACAGCAATCAAATCAACAAATTAGTATTTTTTTTTAATTATATGGTTTAACAAGGCCTTGGCATCTGTCTTTTCAGCCTAAAAACAAGGAGACATAAAGAACTAGAAGTGTCTAGTCGTTCAATAATCTGACAATTTGTCAAATCTTGAACGCAATCAATAGTGCCCTAAAAATACTCTTTTCATATCGCCACCCCAACATTTAAATAAATCCTGTATTACTGTAAAACCATATGATTAATGAAATAAATCGACGAAATTGATAATATGTATTTTCTAAGCGTTATCAAACAATATAGGTGGTAACAATATTTTTCAACTTTTCATCTGTAATAGCTAATTGTTAAGTTTTGCAAAGAAATATTTTTGTTGTAGGCTAAGAATATAAATCATATTATATAATTTTATAAGGGCTCATATTCATACTATCCGTCCTGTTGTCCTACACACTACACAATTTCGACCATAGACAAGGCAGGATAATACAAAAAAAAAATTAAATGCAGTCAGTATGACTGAAGTGATTGCTACTTTTTTGACTTTTATCCGTTTTGCACTTTGTGCAGTCACCAGTGATGCAAATTGCAGATTAATTCATTTTTAAATAAGTTTATTTTAAGTAAAAGTAACTTTTATAGTAAATTACTTCATATTTCGTACTGATAGCTCGTGTGATATAAAAGGTGAATTATGTTATTTACGAGTAGTGAAATTTCTTGGTGAAAGTAACGAGATTAGTCATCCAATTTGCGTAACCGGGTTATTTTTCTGACACATTAAGATGTCGCGTCTCGATAACGTCGACGCATTAGACAAGCAATTAGCTGATCTACAGCTGAATAAGGATTTGAATACGCCGGGGAGGGTGAAGAAGATACCACCAGCTGTTCCACCGAAGAAGAAAGCTCAACCTCAGGTTCCTCACAGCGCAGTGGTGAGCACTCTGAGAGAGCCGTCGTTTTCCACGAAGATTTTGCCGCCGACTAACAATCACCCTACATACTCCAACGTGCCGACCAATGTACGACCAATAGTACACAAAGATTATGCTAATGTGACGCCTTTGTCCCTACCTAGTCATTCTTTCCGAAACAACGCGCCGTTGCCAGCTAGACCCTATAACCCTACTTATAGCAACATAGCATCCTACCAGAGCGCAGATAACCTACCACCCCCGCCTCCACCCCCTCCCCCGCTTCACCTCACGTCCCCTCCATTGCACAGTGTTCTGAAATATGATACAAATCAAAACACCGAAGAATACTTACCTCCTCCATCACCAGTCAGCTCAAACTACAGTGAGCTGGTTAGGGCCACTACAAACTTGAATTACAACCAGGAAAGGCCAACATATCCTGTTATCTATCAGAATGAGTATCCAGAGTATGGGGTATCGCAAGCCTCAACTTATGAGTCACTGTACGAGCCAATTAATCCCCACCCTCATGGTAAGCCAGGCCTGCAGGCTCCTAGTCAGAACTTCAAGCAAGCTCCTAATAAGTCACCATTGCCTAAAGAAGAGGAGGTGGATGCATTGACCAATCTGCTCGTCCAATCTATATCTGATAGCCAAGACTTGGACATATTTGGTATATGTGTGAAATGTGACGAGAAGGTAGTCGTTGAAAGTTCAGGTTGCACAGCAATGGGTAATATGTATCATGTGAAATGTTTTTGCTGCTATCGTTGCAATGTGAACTTGCAAGGCAAGCCATTCTACGCTGTAGAGGGCCAGCCCTACTGTGAAGCTGATTACTTTGAAACTTTGGAGAAATGTTCCGTTTGTGATAAGCCCATCCTGGATAGAATTTTGAGGGCTACCGGAAAACCATATCATCCCACTTGCTTCACTTGTGTTGTGTGTGGAAAGAGCCTTGATGGAATACCATTCACAGTGGACGCGATGAATCAAATTCATTGCATTGAGGACTTCCACAAGAAATTTGCACCTCGCTGCTGTGTTTGTGAGCTACCAATAATGCCTGAAGAAGGTGAAGAGGAAACTGTTAGAGTGGTCGCATTGGACCGTAGTTTCCATGTTAGATGCTATCGCTGCGAGGACTGTGGGCTATTGCTCTCTTCTGAAGCTGAAGGGCGTGGATGCTATCCTCTGGATGACCATATTCTTTGCAAGACTTGTAATACTCATCGCATCCGTCTTCTTACCAATGTGATGACAACTGATTTGTAACTTTTATATAATCATGTATTTCTTATACATAAGTGTAATCCTATGATTATAAGTACCAATTGTGATTATACATCGAGCCAATTTTATATTTAATCAATAATTGACAGTTTACGGATTAAATAAGTGTCATTTATTTTTAAAAAGTATAAGGTCTACAAGCATTTCAAAGTTCTCAAAACTTAATTTAAGATCTTTCTTATTACTATTATTATTATTATTTATCCGCTTTTTTACTTGATTTTCTTAAATTAAAATTACTATTTTTTATCTCTAGTATGTTAGGTTGATTTTCCTAGTTTTGTAAGAAATATTATGTTTTAATTATGTGGTTTTTAATACATTAACTTACATTTTGTGCAAGGAGTATTGCTCAATACATTTGTGTGTGAAATATATTAATAATCATTTTTAGTAATTTAATGTGCAAAGATTAAAGTAAAATACAAAAATAATTAGTTCCTGTATTAACTGAAGAATTCTGTAACAATTTATGAATACATATTTTATTTTTAAGTTTTATTTAATACAGATTATTATAGGGTTAATAATTTAGTTTTATATAACTTCTGTTTTTTCGTAGACATAAACATGTGTATTTATATTGTTATAGGTATAGCATAGGCAATTCTTATATATTCTATTTGACATTGATTTCATTTCATGCCATTCCCAAAAGACTTCTGTATAATACAATTATTATTGAAGACTGATTCTAATAATACATCTGTACGCATTTAATATGCCATTTACAAAATCAATAACAAATCTAAATTATGTGATGTGATATAGTCGTAAATTATAAGATAGATATATTTATACCTTTAATTTATTAATGCATTATAAATGCTATGGATATCATATAAAAGCAATATTTAGCACTCGTTTGGTGTGTACTAGAGGCAGCTTAATGTATGTTTGATATTTTGATATACAATAAATATTTTTAAAATACTCTGTCATATTTATTGTTTTCTAATTTCCTTGCACCTACTAGAATTTTGAAGATTATACAATAAAGATAGTTCATTATTACTTGGGCACAGGCTTACTTTCAGAATGAGTTCAAGCCCAACTTGATATACTCTTCACACTTTTAAGACTTGAAGTTTATTAAATATTCCTGAGTATTTTTATATCCCACTAAAATATTATGTAAAAAGTAGCAAAGTCTCGATGGGGCTGTTTGTTTGTCTCTAAAAAGTAATGAAATCTAGACAACGTCGTGCCAAGTCTAAGGTCCTTATCGCGATTTCTTTATTATTATAGTTAATGTTGTGCGACTTGGCTGTTGATTTGTACCCACTAATGTATAAAGAATGTTGAGTCTTAGGTCATGTTGTATCTTATCCAGTATATGTTGATACTCAATACGCGGACAATAGTGGGTATAAGTCAACGGCCACACACCAATTTCTAGCGTAAAGCATTTTTTTGCGTTTCGATGGAAGGGAGTGGTTGCCGGCACACTTTTATATGAGGCGACCATCATAGTCCTCGGGAGTAGTAACAACCTGTAAGCAAATTCAAATAGAATCCATGTTCTATTTGAAGTTCTTACAGGCGTCCACGGGCGGCAGTGACCACTTACCATCAGGTGGACTGCATGCTCGTTTGCTACTTCAATCAGATAAAAAAAAAGTTTTTTTTTATGTACCAATAGTAGAAGGGGGCATTACCGTATATTTAATACAGCTGAAGGTTATCATCAGATACTTCAGACCTTCGATTTTTGACATCAAATTAAGCGGCCCACTTAGATGACTATTTATTGTAAAGGCGGTATGTCAATCTCTAAATAGTTTGGTTGAACTCTTGTGTTTTTTAATCAGGGTCACTATGTACTCCAGATCTTCCATTATCCAAGATTTTATAGTTTTCTCTTTATGTGGTAATTAAACCCTAACTCTGTACCAAATTTCAGCTCTCCGGGTTTATGGGAAGTACTAGTTCTGTTTTGATGATCATGAGTGAGTATTATAAATACGAAATTTTGCTGTCACTTAACTTCGGAACTAAATGACCTACAGACTTGAAATTTTGGATTTTAAGTATGTGATTATAGCTTGATGGATGTCGAAAATTTCTGCATTCTGGTCTTATCCAAATAGAGGCCTTCATTTCCTTCTCAAATAGAGGCCTGAAAATGCGGCAAAATGGTTACAGTAAAGAATGGGGCACGACAGTGTTTGCTTCGCGCTCGATTTGGCGGGGGCACTACCGTGCCTACAGATATGACCTGGAAATTTAATATAGTAAGTATAAATAATACAAATTAATAGGTAATACAAGTTTCCATTTGTACTCATGATTTTAGTAATAATTTCTGTTTATTATATTTTCTTGGTACACTTAGGGAATTAAAAGGAATTTAACACAAAATTATTATTTGTATAATTATGTATTTACAGAATAAAAAGCTACAAAAATATACAATACTGGCAGAAAACATAAAAATAAAGGCACTTACATCACAGATATCAGTTACTTAACTATACAACGCTAACTAACATGGAATAATACGAGATTCATCATGGCCTTAACTATAAATTTTATTACACATATTTAATATAAATAGGCATAACAATAGTAGTTACCACAAGATTTAACGGAGTAGTTATTTTCGAAATTATAATTACTAAAAAGGTTAACTAGATGGCTCTCCTGCACTACTTTAAGCGTCGGAAATCTTCGCTGCTTTTAGAAATTTGGATTAAGCAACAAGACTGCAGGAATACAATATTAGTCCCGCTCACAACTCTTTTTGAACCCGAACCGAATCAATATTTGAACCGAACGCAGCAAAAATAGTCGCCGAAACGATAAACAGCATCGATGCGAGCGGTGCTCAAAGTAGTCTTTTTAAAGCCGAAAACGTGAATTTTAAGCGACAAAAATCTAAACGGCAAGATTAAGAATTCGTACATTGTTTGGGTGTGACAGTTCAATACAATCTAGTGATTTTTAAGGCGTGCAAAATAATCCTTATGGTAACCTCGTCGGTATAATCATTTAATGACATTATATTATATAGGTTCCGAAAACGTAGGAGACGTGAGATATTTATGCTGAAATACTGACCGTTATCGACACAATTTAAAAGCATGCAACGATATATACTCATGAAACGACAATACAATTAGTGTCCGACCGAAGCTTCAGTTTTGGCCACATTCAGCAAAAACATGACTTCGGCAAAACCTTCGGCTGCGGCTAAAAAGTTTTTGTCAAAGCCGAAGGTTTCCACTAGCAAGAGCTAAAATTGAAGGAACTGCAACGTATGTACGATTTCGTGATGAAAATGTTGAAGCACAGGGGTAAACGCACACTCCTTTGAGGTTTGGGTCGTCAGTTGAGTTTGAAATTCATATTAATTCCAATGTTATCTATGACAAGTACCAAGGTAATTCTTATCGGTTCTAGTCGTTTACATCAACAACAAGTCATACAATCAACATAAATATATTATAGAAGAGTTTTTAAATTGTTAAAATTTTTACATTTAGCCAAGTTGAAACTAAATTTCTTTAGTTTTTTAACCTTCGGCTTCGACTTCGTCTCAAAATTGACCCTCGGTCGGACACTCTTCGTGGTAGTTATGAAAAGTTTTCTGCAAAGTTTATGTCAATAATGTAGAAGGTCTAAGAATAAATAAGAAAAATATCAAATATTTTATCTTAAAACATTGCGATTATATATGGATTACATCTGAAACAAACTGATATATTTTGGGATATTTTATTAAGCTTTACGATTGACGGTAGATGAAATTTTTTGTTATTATTTATGTAACTACGAACGAATCGGTTAAGTGTAAAAGCCTAATGTCTACGGTTTACTAAACATGCTTTGTGCATATAAATCTACGATAATTGTCATAGGTTTAAGAATTTATTAGCAAAATTCGTGCAATAAGACCAAATATTGGAGTATTTTTTTTATTAATAATACTTTCTGTATGGAAGACCAATAAGGTAAATAGAACAGAAGATTATTTGGTGCTCTATTACCGAAGTTTAATAGTGATTAGTGACGTTTGTAGTATTAATATGACTACATTGACTACACTATCGAGATCGGTATTCATATGACTTTCATAGCACAAATCCATACCTAAATCACATACATACTTAAGGAACATAATCATTATGTATATAAATACTGTATACATGTATAAAGGTACATTAACATTATACACGTACATAGGCAAGTAATACCTTGTTAGGTAATTTACATTTCATTAGCTATAAGTACTAAACTTTATGTCTTAACTTAGTATTGAATTTTGGTGGACTTAACACTTGTTTCATAAATAATGTTCTTTTCTCTTTAATTTCTTTAGAAGTCAAATGAGGCATATCAGTACTTGAATTGATTCTCTTTATATCTATGGAAGTTGCATTAAGGTGCTTTGGGGAGATAATTTTGTCTGGTTTATTGTCACTTCCTTTAAATTGGTTCTTTAGATGCATTACATTTAGATCAGACTCTTGTGATAGATTTACAGAGTCTTGATATAATATTTCCTCACTTGAATTCAGTGATGTCCTACCAGGTTCAAATCTCTCTCTTAGAATGGAGAATTTTCTTCTGGGTCTATTTCTTACAGCTTTTTTAATATTTGATATTTTTGAGATTGAAGTATTTACTATGGGCAAAGATGTATCTTTTTCGATTAGATGTTGCAACGAAGGTGCTTTTCTGAGAGAGAGCTCCTCCACAGAGCCCAGAGGTAATGAAGTATCGGATACTAAATGACGTAAAAAGTCTACATCTGTATTGCATAGGTCTTGTAAACGATCTTCGGATTTATTACTTATCTTTTTACTTTGGATTTTATGATTGGTAGATCTTTGACGACGTGTTGTATTTTCATTGTAATTTGTAGCATTATTTGAGCTTATACGAGCTGGTGGTGCAATATTTAATTCCTTTTTGATTGATTCAAACTTTGAACCATGCGAAACATTCAAAATGTTTTCTTTCTCGGGCAATGTTTCCATAATATTGCTGGAATCAAACTTTGAAGGTTCCTTCCAGAGAGCCTTTTTCAAATTAGTGTCTATGCTCGGAGGCGTATGAAACTGTGGAGAATCAAACATATGTTCTCTTCTATGGTACAAGTTTCTCGGGGAATTAGTTACTGTTGCTTTACGGATTTCATCTATAGTTGCAACCAAAGATCTTTCAGAATTCAGTCGCTTTTTGTTACATGGATCTATATCTCCAAGATCGTCTAATTCTTCTAAAATGGGTTCTAAATGATTTGGATCTTTATTAGTATCTACCATACACGGCTTTGCTACAAATGTATCGTCATTAGAAGTACAAATAACTGTGTTAGCATAATCTTCTGGGTTTCGATCGAACTTTACGAACACGTTAGAGTAAGTATGTGGTTTTTTCGGAAATGGCGGTGCTGAGAGGATAGCATTTTTTAATTCTTGCGAAATACAACTACTTATTTCAGAACTACCTGAAGTAAGTGTATCACGACTTCTATCTCTAACCACACTTCCATCGTGAAGCCAATTTTCAATATCACAGTAGCAATTCCAGGATCTTAAGCCCCAAGCTTCTCGTGCGATGTTGACAGCGCATATGTTTTCATAGTCATGCACTGAAAGTATTTCTGTGGGGGTATCAATATCCCGTTGTTTTAGATACAACAAGTCAGTGCTACTAATCCCGTTTTTACTTTTATCTTTTTTGGCATACATTTCTTTAAGAATATCCAAGGCAATTTTTTGAATATTTTCTATATCAGCATCCTGATTTCCCACTTTTATGTTTTTTAAAGCACTCAAGCAAAGTTTTTGTACAATATTCTCATTAAAAGTATTTATATCAGAACTATTGATATCGCTAAAACTTAAGTCTAGATCCATATCGATTGAATCAGATGACGTCTTTTTATTAGAACCATCAGTATCTTGGCTTATTTCAGAGCTGTGATCAGTTTTAATAGTTTTAATGAAGTTGGCATTCACGATATTACACACGTTCACATTAAGATTGGTTAACTCGTCTCGTAGTTCATCAGAGGAACATATTCCTCGGCGCTTTTGTAAATTCAGTGTGCTAGACGTAATTTCGTCTATAGAACTTTCCAAATTATCAATTGAAGCCAATTTTAGTGTAAGTTCCGTGGGTGAGCACATTTTTTTCTTATTGATCTTTACATTTAATAGATTACTAGGATGTTCTCTATTCATCATAACTGATTGTGGTGTGTTTTCAACAGTATATAGTTCTATACTTGATGTGTCCATGCTAATATTTCCAACAGGTGCTGATGTAAAAGTAGGGGTACCAGATCTAGCGATCCAGTGATCAAGCAAAAACTTTTTATCAGCATTATCAGTTTCATTATGCGTTGTTTGTTGAACTTCTGTTTGCTCTTTAATATTTAAGGATGTAGTAGGTTTTTCTTTATTACAACTCTTAAATGATCTAACGTGACTCAGTCCAGTACCTTTATTTTCACTTTTTTCTGCTTTCTTTGTTACCTTGTTGTTTAGTTCGATATCCTCGTGAGCATATTTCCAAGGTATTGGACCCTTTGAATGAAAATATCTGTAATATAATATCATCGCGATCATACCTGAAAATAATATGTTTTTTTTTTTTATATAAATCATTTACAAATGATTCGACGTTTAATATATTTACTGCGTAAGTAGTGACATGGGTAAGTTAAAGTTAATAATTAACCCTTTCTTGCTTGTGTACAGTTTACTATAACCTTACCAGGGTTCTACAGGACCAGTACAGTTCGACCGGGGAGGTAATATCCTAGTTCCACGCCAATTGTCTAGTGTGAAGCAGTTCTTGCGTTTCGGTGGAAGGGTTTGGTTGTCCGCTCACTGATATATGAGGCGACCATCTTACTCTTCGCTAGTAGCAACGCACCTGTGATTCACCTCAGATGGAACTTCTGTTCTTTATGAAGGTGTAAGGCAGTAGTAACTACTTACCAACACCAACAGGTTAATTGCATGCTACTTTAGTCTGATAAATAAATATGTGTATTTCTTTACCTGTGATGGTACCAGCTATAACACAAACCGTTGCAGCAATGGACCAAGACTTCTTTTGCTGTTCGGAATCAGAAATCAGTACATACAGGAACAAACTACCAAAGTTCTGCGTTACCATCAAGGTGTAGAACATCATCAAACGGTAACGTGTATGCCCTTCACGCAGATTTATATAACAGAAACAGTATACAAATCCCATTACAACATTGTATAAAGTTTCCTCTAATTTATTCGGACAAAAGTCTGTTTTTTGCATGACTATCCAAAATGTCATTGCACACCAATGTAAACCTAAAAATAAATCGAATGTTGATGAATAGATGAATATTTTTAAGTTTATATTAATAGAGTGATTGAGTTTTAAGGGTCGTCAATAAATCACGTGTTTTTTTTTTGGCATTTTTAACGGCCTCTCACGTGTCATATCACGTGTATTTTTTTAGTACCTACAAAGAATTTTTTTTATATTTTATAAATACACAGTAAAAGTATCATCTAATTATATTATAGATATTAAAAGTCTACAATAATAAATTTACAGGCAGACAGAATGGTTTGACTGACATAAAATAACAAATGTAACGCCGCTTTTCGGTACAGTAATGGCGCGTTTGCCTAAAAAATAAATACACGTGATATTTTTCTACACCCCCCTCCCCCTTGGTTATATTTCGTGATTTTTTGTGGATCCCTCCCCCGTTTTTCGAGCCTTACTAGGATAATAATGATAGACTAGTCAATCATATAGGATAAACTTATCATTGTTATTAAACCTACTTGCTTACACATGAGAAAATTCGCTAATATCGGTCCAAAAACAGGTTAAGCAATACATCAAATTAATAGGAAAATTTTGTAAAAGCATGATAGCAAATAATGTAGCTACTTTTTCTATACTTTGAAAATAATATACCAGTTTACTCAGTGGCATTAAAAGTAAAATGATACTGAAAAAAATGATAATTTTAATATACTAGAACACGAAAAATAAAGTAGTACGTTAAAACTTACCTAAAGGCACAAAAGTCCATATTCCAAAAATAATAGCAAATAGCAAGATGCCGGATATCCTCCCAATCAGCATACCAAAGTGCCAAACAATTTTGAGTAAAAATGAGTTCCACTGAAATTGTTCAGTGGAGAAAGTAATACTGTAAATATACGTCACACAACCCCATATCACAGATGCAATTGATGCTGCCAGAGCGAATACTGAAAATAAATTAGAATTATTAAAAAAATATGAATAGCTATGCTGTTATTAAAATTTTTAAGTAAGGATTTTCAAAAACCAGCCCTGGATCTTTAATTATTTTTAGGCGGGGCAAAAACTTAAAAATGCCGCCCCTCAAAATGTGCCGCCCGGGGCGGACCGCCCCTCCGCCCCCCTCGCTACGCCACTGGCCATCATATGTCCAATAATTGGTGGTAATTCAAAACGTATATGTGTATGGTCTGGGGTAAATCATGATGACTTGCGCATTCCTTTGCAAGGTTTGAATTTGCCGCCCTCTGAACTTGCCGCTCGGGGCATAGGCTCCGGCTTGCCCCTCCTAGATCCAGGGCTGTCAAAAACTCAACGTTTATGTTACCAATTAAACTTTTACTATGACTTGTATACTATTAGCATTACTAGACAAACGCGGCAACGATTTGCTGACGAATATTATTTCTAAGAATTAATTTTAGACCATTTTCGAAAGAACTTCGAGATTAAGCTCGAAGTTAGAATCTTCGAGGTGAAGATTTCTCACACAGATAGGCAGCATTTTCTAAAGGATTCAAGCCAATTCATTGATTTTTTGGGATCTTTTGGATTGTTTTCTTGTTCTTTTGGATTCTGGATAGTGTACATTAATAAAGTAAAAGTTTAATTATATTATAAAGAAAAAATGGTATGGATAAGTTATTTATAACTTTCAGTGAACATCTTATGCAAATTAAACTTACCTTTTGTATAATAATTGTCATTTAACATAATAATTGCATATGTCTGCAAAATAATTTGCGGTATAGTCCCAGTGAATATGTACAAAAAATGCAACAAACTTAAGTCATTTCTTTGACATATTAATTTCTGAGTTTTTATGGACTCCAGATTTTTGCAGGCGAATACTTTGTGCAAGAATATGATATACCTAGAACAACAAAAAAGATTTTATTTAAAAACAGTGATACATTTTATAATAGGATAGATTATGTTTTATGAAGTTTGTCACCTTTGTCTAGTGTAGTTTGATAAATTTAGTGAACATTTAAGAACATAGTTAGCACATAAAGAGTACATACCAATTATTATTAATAATTATTGTCAATTGCTTTATGTATTGAACGCAGTAAAGGCTCATTATTAAACTATTATTTAATCATAATATCTAATAATATGCATATAGCTCTGTTGAATTTTATTATTAATAAGGGCTTAAATAAAGAATAATAATAATAAGAAATTATACCTTTCCAGTAATCCAGCGAGACATCCATGTGTAATCCAATGTCTGATTTTTGACTTGTGGTCAATGAGAAACCATCTCATAGAGAATATATTTATTAATATATTCGGAGACAGTATGAAAGTGGCTGTGGCGAGAGCCCAGTACATATAACCATTTTTACAATACTCCGCAAAAACTAAGATATCTGAAAGAAAGAAAAAAATTATCTTAATTTATTGATATATACAGAATGAAAATAATTATACAGAGAGTATGAGTTCAACATGAGGTGTAAAGGTCCTGCTTATTTCAAATGAATTTTCATTCAGGAGATCCAAGTTTATAGATTGGTAAATGTAAGATAAATAGTTACCATTCAGTTACCTCAAGTAAAAAAAAAAAAATGTTGAATACCCATGGATTTTTTAAAAGGATAACATTATTATTACTATTACAGAAGTATTTAGACTGCCAAATATTTTTTCAATTAAATTTAATGATGCTCTAATATTCTGTACCTAAACAGAATAAAAGAACATACATCATTTTAGTTACAATTTTATTAGTTAGTTGTTAAATAATTAAAACAAACACATTGTTTACAATAAACTTCATATCAATTCGCATACTGATCTAAGAATATTAATATTTTCATTATATCTCACGTACCTGTGGTCAAATCAGCAAGAATTGTGACCAAGGATATAAAAACACTCAATACATTGATCACACAATAGGTTTCATCCTGGTTGCTCGCAGTCTTTCGGTCTGTAGGATTACCGAGCACACAAGCCTCTGCCATTCTATGAATGCATGCGCTTATTAAGTTAAACCACCTCTGGTTTCTTATTATTTTGTCCCCTTAAATACCACATGAAGTCTACATTTAGGTTAAAGGCAGTTTATTGCACTAATAATACAAATATCATATAGGAACTAACTACAAAAACAATTCAATTCAACGGCGGCGCAGACGCAAGACAGGTCGCTGCACTCCGCTTATTAGATAGAGTTGCCATGCGACCATCCATGCCATTTGTTAAATACTTTACGACTATATCATGAATAAAACTACCTAATCATTTTTCAATGGTTGGATTTAAAGTATGTAAAATTATAATAAGTTTTTATAACAAAAAACGTAGTATGAAAATACTATGGGTGGAAATATATTAATTTCATGTTTAAGTGACAATGATTTTATGTGTTACAGGGAACGTTTGTTTCTTTGACATTTGATTGGTTGGATTTGACGTTAAAAGTAAGTCCCATTCTGTCAATTTAATTAAAACAAAATCAAACTTTGACTTTTAATGATTTGAAGTTTTAATTTTCAGTTTCAGTTGAATTTATCGAAATAGTTTAGAATATCTATAATAATGTTATTATATTAAAAGGTCATTATATTTGCGGTCAAATAGATTTGAGAACTACACGGCGCCTGCAAAAAGAGTAATATACATAGATCGTTAAATTAAAACTATAAGTTGATGAATGTAATTTTTTTTAAATTATAAAATGATACACGACGCATTGTTGATATTATGGGACTGCTCTGATGTTAAAGAAGAACCTCGGGTAAGTGCGATCAGCAAGGTTTCTGTTTTATTAGAATAAGTTTTTTTAGGATAAGAGGTAGCAAACGAGCGTGCTGTCCAGATGATCTCCGATGTCTATAATCACAAATAACGGGGGTTTTAGCTGAAGTCAGTCATATATCGCTGCTACCTAAATACCAGCACAATTAAAAGTAAAAGCTATAGTATTATCCTTATTAAATTATTCTAGAATTTTTAAATAAGGTACCCTTCTGTGGTTTATGGCCTCTTGATTGTTATTATTTTAACTGAATTCATTACAAGAGAAGAGATAGTCGCAAATAATTAAGTTAGGCTTGAAGGCGCAAGCCAAAGCCGTAAAAACATTTTTAAATAACAATTCATTAAAAAATTTATACATAATCCTTACCTGACTTTAGTAAAGTTTGTTTTTGTGTTATGTTACTATTCATCCAAAGTGATGAGATGAGTTGTCAGTTATGAGGACTAAGACAGTTTGTAAGCCATCAGGTTTACACTCTCTTTTACTGAAATGTTAGAAGTTCTTCACTTTTAAAATATGTGTAGTAGTGGTATATTTCGGTTCTAACAAACTGGTCCTTTTATCTTTCAAACTTTCTACATCATCATCAGCTTGGCTCAGTTGTATATTATGTGTAACTACCAAATTAATAAAACTTTATAACTTCCAGTTAGATCCAAACTCCTATGCCAATCAAGGTGATGGGGAGATCTACAAAAGGATATATGCTATCGCAAAGGATCATCATGCCATTCAAAAATTTATTGGAATTACTACATTTCACATAAGAAAGTTTCATTCAGGTATTTAATAATATGTTTATATTTTTAATAAGATTTTAGTCTTTTTACCATCATCATCAGAAGAGTAATGTTTTTTGAGCGTATGTATGTATGTGTATATGTCCTTTACAGAAGCCTTGCTTGACTATTTTGTTGAGAATATATTAGAAATGTCATTATTACCAAAAAATTGTTTTGATGATGAGGAAATGACCTAGGAATAAACAGTCATTCCTTTTGTTTTAACTTTATAGTCTTAGTACAATATCCAATCTGTCCAATGACACATAGCCTAACCAACTATATAAGCCAAGTGTTTTACCTGAAATCATTTACAGGTGAATTGCCACTCTTCAGTTCTTAGATATCCTCAAGCCTCCAATGTTTTTTGCAAATATGTGAGACATAAGGGCACAAGTATTTGAAAGGGTTGCTGATGAAGAATGACAGATTAAAATAGGCTAAAATCATTTTGTTAAAAACTTTAATATATTCTATAATGTTTTATGTAATTGCATTCCAGCTTCAGGACTTAAAACATATGGATTATATGGCCAGGCTCTCAGTGAAGGTATTTCTGAGGTACTACAAACCTATAAGAAGACGTTAGTAGAAGTTGAAGGTTTGGTTATTGGTAACCAAAACTATACCCTATCATTTGTATATAGCTATGTTGAAAAGTTTCAAGGACTGTTCAATATATTGAATAGAATAATAGTTACTATAAAAGAGAGAAGATTGTCAGGTTGTCAAATACTGAGTCTCATTCATCAATATATATTGAGTGGGAATGAAATGGTACATGAGGCAATTCTAAAGTAAGTTTATTAAAACTTGCAATATTTCAATTTGACCAGTTTTAATTAATCTTGCATGTATGTGTATAATAAATAATTGTAGTATTCTATATGTTTATGGCTTCAACTCATTACTGTGCCTATGCTGGGTGAGTTTTCTCTTAGAATGAAAGACGTTTAGGCCATACTTCACTGTGCTGACCTAGAGCTAATAAATAGGCTTCCCACACCATTGAGAAGTTAGTTTTTAAACTGAGGTGTGCTAAATTCCCAGACTCCCTCATTGAGAGCGAGAATATTAACCATTAGGCTATTGGTGCCTTATTTTATTATATAAATAGTAAAATTATTAAATGTTTCACTTCGATCCATTGGATATTATATTAGTTTATATTACACATGTAAGTTTATTTTTCTATTTACATTATAGATTTGAATATGTGTGTAAAATATTAAAAAAAATACAATTTTGATATTTGACTTGCAGAATATTTTCATGTATCAACTTGGTTTTTATAAATCAACTGTGCACTTGGTTGCTGTATGGAGAGCTAAGAGATCCCTATGAGGAATTCTTTATAGTGAAGGCTAAGAAGAATGATACCTCTGAAACTTTCATATCTACACCGTCAACAGGCAATACATGTGACAAATCCCTAGTTACTACTGTAAGTTGAACATCTCTTTTTTATGGTGTAGTTTTTGTATCATCAATGTCACAAATAGGCTAAGAAAAAAAACATATTTCTCTTATATTTGTCAAGAAATTTAAAATATAGTTTGGTAAAGTTATGACTCAGTCACCAATTCAAGTCTCAATTGCATCCGACGCTCACTTTGTAGATCAACTGAGATTAATGCAAGTTGCAGAGATGTACATGTTTCATCATTTTGATATAAGCATAAATAAAAACGGGCCAAGTGTGAGTCAAACTCGCGCATGAACGGTTCCATACTGTAAATAATTCAATGATTAAGTATTTGTTATCTTTTATAACAAATAAACATTATATACATTCTAATATAAATTTTATTCGCATAGTCTGTAACGAATACTGTTGTTACAAGAAAACGTAATATCAAGTTGATAGAGGAAGTTGAAGTTGTAGAATCTGCTATTGTTAAATCAGTATCATGATCTCTGCATGCAGAAGATAAATACCATGTTATGTTTCAGTTACAACACACACCATTGGATTGTGGATATAATCTGAATCCAAATATGATACCACACTTCATCCCGCTCTCACTTGCACAAGAGATACTGTTTATCGGAAAGACAGTAATATTATTTGGATTTGATCCAAAGAAACTTAAGAAGACAAACAGCTTTACGCTAAGTAGACCTTTGTTGTCATTGCAGAAGATTGATAATGATTGTAGAAGGTAATTTTTTTTTAATTAATTAGAAGTAGCAAACGAGCATGCAGCCCACCTGATGGTAAGTGGTTACTGCTTCCAATGGACATTTGTAAGCAACTTCATATAGAACCCCTTTTCTACATGAAGTTGCTTACGAATGTCCATGGGTGGCAGTAACCACTTACCATCAGGTGGGTTGCTTGCTCGTTTGCTACTTCATATTTATAAAAAAAAAGAAAAAAGTATATTGCATATTAAGATCAACTTTTAAGATGGCCTTAAATAATTTAAGTAAATCATCCTAGAATCACTGAGATTACTCATCTTATCTCATATCCGAAGATAGGTTTAGTTTCCTTCATTACCTTATATAAAGGAGTCAGAGTCATGTGCAATCGTGAGCAAGTACCATCCACTATTCACCCAAAAATCATTTAATAGCTTAAGTGACTTCGTATTGTCTGCGCTGTGCATACGTCTATCGAAAACTTTCGATTCGAAAGTTTACGCTCTAAAACTTAAGTGTAAAGGAGCCCTAAAATAATTCCTGTCATATAAATATAAGACATTTTTTTTTACATAATAATGCATATGCTCCAACCAAAAAATTTTACAGATTTACTATTTGGGAAGAAAAAGAGTCTGAGTTTCATGAAAAGCTACAAAATCTAAAGAAACCTGAAGTTTTCGAAGTTTGCAATTTAAGAACAGTTGTACGCGAAATCAAGGAGTGTGTTACTAAGGTAATAAAAATTGCAATATTGCAAAATTGAACTCAATTTAAAGTTTCACATTCTTTCATGAAAAGCTGTAGTTGTGCTTATTGAAATTATTAAATGTGATTACTTGAGAAATATGTCAATATATATTTTTTGGTTTTCCTGATATTGAATTCTATCACTGGATATTAATAATTTATGAACATTTTTACTTTATTTTATAGCATCTATGGACAGTGGCAGTTGAGGAAGCTCAGCTTTTACACGAGTTGAAGTTGATGAAGGATTTTTACTTGTTGGGACGAGGCGAGCTTTTCCTAGAGCTTTTACGACTCACGGCACCGATACTAGATCGTCCTACTTCTAGAACATCTACTAGAGGTATGTTTTAGAGCAGCTAAACGACTAATAAATAAATAATGTAAGACTTTCTGGTACTTTATTAGCTTGACATATTGGAGCAAATTAGAGCTAATAATTATGGATATTTATAGATAGAAATCAAGACCCATAGACATCAAGGGGATGTCTATGGGTATGAATTAGGAATTTCATTTAAAAATAGACGCTTTCGCTTTCTGCACTCATAGCAAAACACTAGGATTTTCTCTTGTGTCGTGGGAGCCATGAACACACAGACGAATCCACAAACACCCAGACCTAGAACACAAATCTAAACTCATCATTCAGAAGCCTGTCTGGCCCGGAATCGAACCCGGGACCCACTTCGCGTTAGATAGGTATGATAACCGCTTGGCCACGCAGGTCGTCGAATACTATTAAAATCACATATATTTTGCCTAAATAAAAGCAGTATAAGTGTTCTGGGATCAAGAATAGTATTATAGTTTTAAATGTGAATAGTGATGAAAAAGAAAAAGTTCTTTAGGTCCTATTAAACATACCCAACTCATTTTTACGGCCTAGACTTATGACTTCTTAGTCTTAAAGATTTAAGACTAAAAAGTCATTAAAGATAAAGACTTGTACATTAGAATAAAGACGGTAGATTTCCAAACTATATACTTAACGAACAAATTACGTACATATATTCGATTAGTTTTACCTTTAACAACTTTTACGGCATGGCCGAGTGTGAACGACTCTGATTAAAGTCCTGTGTCTAAAAGGGTTCAAACAAGTATGACTTCTTATAATCGAATCCTTTAAAAGCAGAGTTCTTGAAAATTGAGTCAAGTATTTTCAATAAGTTTTTGAATGAGCTTCTTTATTGCTGCTTCTGCACCAATTAAAACAAAAGGTATACTAATACAATACCAATTAAGTAAATACTAATTAAGAGAAAAGATATCTTCTTAATTCTCAAGAGTACTAACCCCTTTCATTTCAGTACATTGTTTTTGCAAGTTATGAGTGTAAAATATAGCATAATAAAATTGTTACAGATATGAATCACGCATTCCAATTGGCAGCACGAGCTGTGTTTCTTAGCAACAGTAGTGACATTGAGAAATTCAGCTTTGAACTACCATATATGAAACCGAATGTGTCGGCAAACTCTTCTGTCGAGGATGATAGCAGTGCTGGTAAGTAATCCTTAGGTTTATCATTAACGCTATATTTTTTTATTTTCCATATCGGCATCGTCGTTCGTGTCATTAACAAATTTATATTGCGTTTATATTATGTTCACGAAAAACGTGTCCCGAAAACATAATTATGTCAAATTTTGGGTAACGAAGTTGTAGGGTTTCTTTATTAGGTAATTATTTTATTACCATAACCATTTTGATGCGAAAACTATGATCGTGAAGTAGTCTGCGTCTGAAGAGTAATATTTTACGAGTATGTATATTTGTGTTTTGGATGCATGTATGTCCATTTCTTTTGCACGCGCTACAGCCCAAACGGTTTGACGGATTGGGACATACGATATCTTATTGGAATCGTCTCAGTTTGCAGAGTGAAATAGGCAATTGAAAAAATGGCGTCTGGTACTTATTCAATTTCTATTGCTATTTGCATTATGTCTTTCATTCCTCTGTAGTAATTTTTGATGTAAAAAAAAACATGCGTGCGTACAAAGTACACATGTCAGAAGTGAAACTTCTTTGGCGAACTAATTTATAAATCTTG